>JAQGBZ010000163.1:0-132434 GCA_034687125.1 Neelides folsomi | reverse complement strand
AATTGGATCAACAATTAGTGGATCAACAAGACAATCTGGATCGACAATAATTGGATCAACAATTAGTGGATCAACAAGACAATCTGGATCGACAATAATTGGATCAACAATTAGTGGATCAACAATGCTAGGATCCACAATCAGCGGATCAACAATCCAACCTGGACCAACAGTTAGTATCTCCCCTAACACTTTCTCTTCAAGCTCTGCTTCAATGACAACCAACAGCAGTTCAACTCAATATGCATCAACAAGAATGGCTCTGTCAACAAAGGCCCCTGTGGAATATTTCCCAATTTTTAGAATAATATCAAATATAATCAGAGGAAGGTGGTAAAAAATGATTAGAGTATGTTATATATTTTAAATTAATTTAATTAAAATAATTTTATCAGGAACATTGCACTAATTAATCAATAAAGAATATATCAACATTTAGTATGGACATTAGTGAGTGATAATTATATAGTGTTATTGTGTAAAAAATATGAAAAGTAGATATTTATTTTTGA
Organism: Neelides folsomi; assembly: GCA_034687125.1. NCBI lineage: Eukaryota > Metazoa > Arthropoda > Collembola > Neelipleona > Neelidae > Neelides > Neelides folsomi. The sequence continues at coordinate 131,922 of JAQGBZ010000163.1, read as the reverse complement.
AAATAAAATAATAATTCTCAGAAATATAAAATACCATATTGTTTTTATACATAATATTCTTATTTCTCTAATAAAATAATTTTTGGTAGCCCAAATTAGAAAAAATATCTTGTGTTTGTTTTTATAATAATTGATATAGAGTATAGGAATAGGTTTTTTATTGTTTTATTTTTATCTATCAAACTATCTCTACAACAATACAATATATGTATAGGTAATATTGGTGTACCTATATACCAATATGCAAATGAGGTTTGGTGCATACGTTGGGGTATACTTATGTATGCATGTTCGTAATTATTAACTTTTTTATGGGTGGTCTATGTGGGTGGTCCCTAAACCTCACAAGAGAAGGACGCCATGTTAAAAAACGCCGTTTTTCTTTCTTGAACCCAGAGGCCCAGAGCTCTCAAAACTCTCAATACGTCCAGTCGGCCGCCGTCCAGTGTCCAATCTTCTCATTGTCAAATGTCAGTTTAATATTATATTGGTTATTAATCGATTTGTCAAGAAGGTCAAGATGAGTCAAGAAAAGGGGATCCAAGTGGACTTTCGTTACATTCGGGACAATGGGAGTCAAACAGATGACGACCTCGAAGGGCTTCTCTCAACTTCATGCTCTTCGACCTCGTCCGCCAGTTCGGTCTTTGAGAGCGAGGTTGAAAGTTTGGCTTCATTGAAGATTGAAGTCTCGAAGAAGGAAGGCATGAAAGAAATTCTCTTCTGCGCTTTTTGCCATTCAACATCGGAAACTCGTCACTTTTATCTTTCTCACAACTTGAAGGTATAAACTTTTTAATGAATTTAAATTTTTTAATTTAAATGTACCAATTGAATTGTTTATTTATCAATAATGACATTTGAGTTTATTCAATCTCATCAATTTTTTTAATTTAAATTTTTCTTGTTAGGATGCGAGCGGGAACGTTTTATGCCCAGTTCTTCAAAAGCACATTTGTCCACTCTGCTATGCGACTGGAACTGCGGCCCACACAATCAACTATTGCCCATTTAATTTGAACAAAGAACGGAACAACAAGCTCAGGGCGGGTCGTAATTCAGTGGGAGTTTTCAAATACCCCATTCGAAAATAATTATATTTTTGAAAAGAGATTGAGAAATGATTATGATTGGCAATTGTTTATTCAACACAATAAATGTTGTAATAAATGACTTGCTGTATAAGATTCAATATAAAATATATTTCCAACTTAATCCATACTATTAATAATTTAATTTCAATTAATATTTTATCGACTTAATTTAACAATTGGCATACAATTTGCTTTTCCATATATTTTCCATAAAAATTATTCTGATAGGTCACTATATATCACTTATAGTGATTTTGTGATCATTATAAAGAACATCAGAAGAGATGAAATAGGATAAATGTGGATTGAAGCAGAGTTATCTGGAGTCGTTGAAGGTGCTTCAGTTGAAGGTGCTCCAGTTGAAGGTGCTCCGGTTGGAACAGTTGGCATTGTTGATTGAGGTTCTGTTATACCCGTTACGGGTCCTGGGTATGGAGTCACCGAATGTCCATTGTCAACATCAATAGTTATTTTGTCTATTATTACTTGATCCATGTAAAATTCCATATCTGTTCTACCTTCTTGGATTGCCTTAATTTTTATGATCTAAAAATTCAATTATCATCGGTTACAATTTGAACAAATAAATAATTCATAATTGCATATAATATAACAACTAACTGTACACTTTATTAAATAGGTAATATAACATTTTGATTGAATTTGGCTTACTCTTCCAAATAGCTCGTTTTCTCCTTCTAAAACAATTTTAGTTTCAGTCCAAATACCCTCAGAGCTTGTAATAGTAGCAATTTCTTTATAAGACTTTTCTTTTAATTTTGATTTTCCAGAAATTACAATTGAACTATTTCCACTGCCTCTAATGAAGTATGCCAAATTCAATGCCTTAGCAGGTGTGAGGAGATTGCTATAATACACAAATTCGCAAACGCTCTGGTTACAAGGTTTGTAGAAACCATCGTTGGGATGAGGAATTTGGTGGACAGGAATTGAACATCCAGCGGCTTTAAATTCCTCATAAGAATTCCCATACAAGCAATTAACTGTAATCCATTCTGGATCAGTTTGTTCCACATGTGTGTCAAGAACCACCACAGCATTTTCAATCAATGAAGCTTCAATATCAATTGACTCGATAAAAATATTCCCTTGGATCATATTCCTCGAAGGGACCACCGTCACATTCAGGACCTGTATAAATTCAAAGTTTACTATTACAACATGGATCATTAATTTCATTAAACATTAAATTAAACGTTTACATTTTAATTACAGCGTTATAATTACAAATAAAACAATTGTACATTTTGATCAGATTATATTGTAATAAATTAAAATACCAACTTTATATGTGTTTCCATTTTCGGTGAAGTTTAATGTTCTACTTGTCCAAAAAGTGTTAGAATAGTTTGCAATAAGATTTTGATTTGGATCTGAAGCATCTTGCATCCCATACAGAAACACTTCTGCGTTTAGATCCGTGTAAAAGGAGATGTTGACCATCTCAATTGGATTAATAAACTTTCCCGTATCAAAGATAATGCTACATGGTTTCCCACATCCTGAGTAAAATCCTTCAAGAGTTTCATCTACAGGTGTAGCCGAATCAACTCCACTACACTCCGTACCCCATACCCAAAAATCTTCAACTTCTGGACTATATTGACAATTAATGTCCCATAATTGAGGATTTTCTGTTGCATTTTTTACGGTAAACTTTTTTCCAAAACAGACTCCACAAATGAAAAATAAAACATTAAAAATTTCAGTCTTCATTTTAATTTGCAACCACTTTGGCCCTCTCAAACACAATTTGAACTGAATATACGAAGTATAGACCTTAGGAAAACGTTGATAATGTCAAAGTTGCACAATCAATTAATTCATAGGTGTGGTTAATTAGACACAGAAAGCGCATATGTTAATAAGATTAACTGTATTGGGTAGAAGAGCATTCAATACTTTACTAGGCTTAATAGTACTCATAATTATAATAATGTTGTGTTTTTTGAGTAGTTAAGGACGAGAGGGAAAAAATTGTCATTGGGGAGAGAGCAGATGTTAATGAGTTCGAATCAGATAGGAAGAAGTGAAGAAGGAACAATAGAGATACAGAATAATATTACTAGAGGACCAATTTTCCTATTATGCTAGCTTATTACTTTATTGGGTATGAACTTGCTTTACAATCTCATACAAATACATGTTTCATATGTAGGTATATACGAAGTTATAATAGCATACTAACAATACCTACAATATTTTGTAAGCTATGTATTTACATGTTAAATTGAGTGATATATCGATATGAACGCAATTGAGAAATCAATCAATTGACTGACATTCTCACTTGATAAATATTGATTATTGTAAAATATCACATTATGATGATTGATTAAGGATTTGAAACTAGACTAGACTCTTATTGTTGTATAACTTAATAATTTTTGTAATAGATAATAAATGATATTGTTATGTACTACTTACGTATAATATAGTACAGATATATGTATCATTATTCAAGAACTGATCAATTTAGTATAACGTGTGTACAATTTTAATTTAATAAATTAATAACCCTTCAGCTTAAATAAAAAAGAATGTATCAGTAAATGAAAAGTATGAATATTTATATAGTCGAGGCTATATAAATATTCAAAGTAGCCATATCTGGGGATGTTTACAACATTTACAAAAGTAGTGTATGTAACTACATGTATGTATGATATTCCTTAAATCTGCAATTAAAGATCCGGTTTTGTTGGATGGTTAATTGAGCCAAATTAATACCATGATATGAAAATATGAATTATTATTCAAGGTTCAACAATTGTTAATTGGTTAAGCTTAGTAACTTAAGTAATTTATTGTGTTACTTAACTTATTTATTTATTGTTAATAAATTAATAATGCAACATTATGTAACCGATTATAATGTTAAATGAAGAGCTTTTGTTGAATACCTTTTAAATTACTTTTATTAAAAAAATGTAACATTAAAATCTACTTAAACCAAAAATTTAACATTAAAACTTAAAAACCAAAACCATAAAGGACATAAGAGATAAGAAAAATGTAAAAACAAGGGAAGATTTTAAATGAGTAGAAGATGAGTCTCCTGTTTCTGTTGTATTTGGATCTTCAGTTTCTCCAGTAGTTTGCCCTGTGGTAGTTGGATTGGGTGGAATTGTTGGTATTGGTGTAATCACCGTTGTTTCCCTTGTTGGTACACTTGAAGTAATAACGGTTGACGTTACTTCTGACGTTACTGTTGATTCGATTGGAGTAGTAATGGTTATTGGTGATGTTGTTGTTGTCGTTGTTGTGGGCTCTTCTGTGGGCCCAGTTGTCGTTTCAATTGTCGTGAATTCGGTTATATCTGGAGGATCTACAATAAAATCTGGATCACGTGATACGATAATTCGATCAATGATCATTTCTCCAGAAGTCCCCTTTAAAGCTTCAATCTTGTAAACCTTAAAAACAAACGTAAATGATTTTATTATTGGAAATTGATACAATGAATAATGATCATAAATCTTAATATCATTATCAGTAATTATTTTAATAACTAGTAATATTTTAAATTTAATATTGATAATGTGTACCACACGGAGTAAAGAAATGCTTGTAAATAGGTGAGAGGCAGACTGCAATTGGCCACAAGGCCTGCGCGGCTGTGATGGTAACATCACAATCTCACCAATATACATACATATTTCTCCGTTACCAGTTAGCTGCGGATTTCGCGATTTTGAAAAACAGAAAAACACGTGATTTTCAACGTTCGATTTCATTGTAAATCAATTGAATATTTCTCGCGAAAAAAAACCGCGAAATCCACAGCTAAGTGGTAACGGAGAATGCATACAATATTTTTAAATTAATCACAATCATTAAACTTACAAAAGATTGATCAAACTGAGACAAATCAAAAGTCACTTCTTGCCATTCTCTAATTGGCAAGATTTCTCCAACTTCATCTGCAAATTCGTCATTTGGACTTCTTTTGCCCATAATCTTCACACTCGAAGTTCCAGTGACATAAGCTCGAACTGAGATGAAATTGGGACGCTGTAAAACTCCTCCATAATAAACAAATTCGCATGTTGAATCGTAACAGGGTTTCCAAAATCCATTATTTGGACTGAGACCGTTTTCTGAAACTGGACATCCAGCTCCAAAGAAGTCAGAATATTGATTTCCGTAAAAGCAAACAACGTTGATCCATTCGATTTGATTTCGATCTTCAGTTTTGTCAAGAATTATTGAATCAGGGAATGGAGGTGGCAAAGGTGTCGTGGTTTCTTCTTCTTCTTCATCAACCGTTACAATAATATTGTCTATTAGCACATTACCACTCCTTTTAATTAGGTTGAAATATAAAACCTACACAATTAAAAATTTTAACAAAAATTAAGATTTAGTAAATAAAAAAATTAAAGTGATCAAGATCCCAATAGGTATGTATATTCCAAATTACATTTGCATTTAGTGCTGAGAGATCGAAAGAATGTTCATCCCAACCAGGATTTGAAATATTTCCAACTTGTTCTTCAGCTGGGTCGTCTAATGAGGATTTTCCTAAGATTTCAATTGTCGCATCTCCTTCGATATAAGCACTCAAAATAATTTCAAGGGGTGGAGGTAAATTTTCCCCGCCGTGATAAACAATCCTACATGGTGTTTTACAACTTGTCCAGAATCCAACCGTGTCTTTTGGTTCATTCGGATCAACGGGACATCCAAAATGCGAGAAATCTAAAATCGTTTATATTTAATCATTTTTATTACAATTATGGATTTACATATTTTTAATTGTTTACACTCCGTTCCACAGTCTTACCTTCATAATATTCTCCATAATTGCAAGAAACTTTAATCCACCTGTTCATGTAATCATTATCTGTATCGAGCAATATTTGATTTATTATTTTATTTTCACTTAAAGTAACTCTTATTGTAATGCTCAATAATAAAAACAATATTTGTACGAAAATCTTCATTTTTATATTTATTTTATATAAGGTATATAAAATTATTTTATGTTGTTTTATTTTGTCAAAATAAACAAATATGTAATTTATTATTAATTAATCATTACAGCTTATTTAAATTACTTTTCTATTAATACTATTAATTATGTTTTAAGGAAAGAAATATTGAGCCATTCTTAAGTGCTCTTGACATTTTTTTGAATCATATCTATCAAATTGGCCTATTCTATTATCAATTATCAATGTCAATCAATACAAAATACAAGGTACATATTGAAGCATACTGGAACATAATGGTAAATATTTTTATAAATGTTACATGATAATAAAAACACTAAAAATTCAACATGTTTAGCATAAGTTAATAGACTTAGATAATGTTAGTTTGATCTTTATTACTCACTTTATTAATTTTTGTGAGCTATAGATTCAAATTGCATTACTTCAGTGCAATTTACAAACATATTACTTATTCTACACATACCATACATAAAAACAAAAATTATATTTTCCCCAATATTTAAACAATGTAGAACTTACATTTACAGGTAGAAATAAACAAATTAAATTCAGTTTTGAGCAAATCCCTATTTATAAAATTTCTTTTTATTTCCGTTCCTCATTCTGATAAATTCCATCTGTATAATTAAATATTTGTACATTAAGTAATCATTTAATCATGTAATGGTTGGTAGTTGGTACTCGTCCTCAATTTTTTATATTTTTAATCAAAACTAATTGTGTGATCAATACAAATCTATTTATGTAAAATATAATTGTATTAGTTCAGTCAAGTTCACTAAAGATGCTGTGATTTAATGAGAAAAATGTTGATGCATAATACTAAAATTAAAAGCTGATTTAAGGACGCTAGAATAATTAATTAATCTTCTCGTCCTTCATTTTAGCTTCCGTCAAATCTTCCTTTCATGAGTGATTCCTGGAGGTTAATCCTTTTCTTAAAGAATGGATGTAGAATGGAATGAAAGTATTTTCATTCCATTCTACATCCTTGGGTTGATTTAATCCTCTATCTATGAAATCTTTTTATTTATGCAACCTGTTTAAAATAAAAAAAGTCATCACGTTGCTCATAAGTCATAATGTCATATTTTTCTTAGAAGAAGAGTTTTTCCACTGCCATTATAATAATAGAGGGTAATACCTATAACATAGTAAAACTAGTAATAAATCATTTTAGGACCTTGTGCATAATCAGAACAACAACAAAATTATCCATTTCATAGTAAGGAAACATTATAATTTTGGATTTTAAATGCTAATTCCAATGGAAAAAAATTTCTTCCTTCTCAAAGAAAATGGATTTATTTTATTTAACTCCCTAAGCTAACTCACTCAAAAATTAGTTGTCGACCATTGTGGGTCCAGTATAAACTCTCCATTTTCATTATTAAACTTCATTATTTTAATATACCTACAAAAGTTTACTAATTTATCAAGTGAAAAATGAAAATATTCATCTTCATTTTTTCTATATTAATATCCTGCGGGTTTGGCAAAGGACAGAAAATCATCAAAGTTGGTTCAGAAGCTGAGCTTCAAAACGCAATGGACACAGCGCCAATTGGATCGACCATTCAAATGCTCCCGAAGGAATACCAGGGTGAATTCTTTGCCAATCGAGATGGGCCGATGACCATCACTGGCGATGTCAACTCTACAATAATGAGCGAAGGAGGGACGGGGTTCACGATCAAAGGAAATAATTGGAAATTGAAGAGCTTTTGGATCAAAGGCCCAATCACTGGAGTTCTTCTTGAAGGGAATCAAAACTCCTTGGAAGGAATTGTCCTTCAGAGAATAGGACAAGGAATTGTTGTGAAGGGTGAGGAGAACACGGTGAAGAGCTGTGTCATTTCCGAAGCTGAAACGGGAATTCTGTTGGAAGGAAGTAAAAATAAACTTTATTATAACTCTGTGAATATTCAAACTCCGGCCATTGTCATTTCCGAAGAGAGTTGTTGTGGACTGCTTGAAGGAAATGTTGCCAACGGGGAGGTCGATCTAAAAGGAAGAGAATACAAGCTGAAGAACAATGTGGCAAACCATGGACTCTATGTCAAGGGATGCAACAATGAATTCAGTGGGAATGTTGCGAACGGAGCTTCCTTCCCGATGGAATGCGAGTCCAAGGATCTTGGAGGAAATGTTTATCGTGGATTAGGTATTTAATACTCTTTTACTTTCATTAAACACATAATTAATATTTACATTTAGTCATATTAAAAATCATACAGGTGTGCTAATTATATAAAGATAAAAAATTATACAAATTTTCCGATTTTTTGGTAAAGTCACAAAAAATCTGAAAAATGGAATTGTACCATACAATTACACTCGTATTTTATTTTCTAATACTAACTAATAGTATAACTATTATTGTATAACTTGAATTTTTTACAATTTGGAAATTAATTAATTATGAACATTTTTGCCATGTAAGTACGTGTACTCAAGCGTCTATGTTTGTAGTATGCAAGATATGTATGATGTTTTGATAAACTAGTGAATTGGTTAAACGTATGATAAAAAAAATTCCATTTAAGCATTGAATGGAGATTTCCTCGATAAATAAAGTGATTAAGCAGAAGTTTGAAGAGTGAAATGTTCATTTTCAAGGTCCAAATGACACGGATCCACCTTCAAATGGAAATGGAAATGGACATCATAATCAGCAACAACAACAACAGAACCAAAATGGATTTAATTACAAGAGCGGAGGTGGCGGAAATAATGGCGGAGGTGGTCAACATAGCTCTGGCTTTTCGACTTCTCACGGATCTTCATCTCATGGAGGATCTTCAGGATCTTCTCCAGTGCAAACTCAAGTGAAAGGAAATGGAAATGGTCCGCCACCTAAGTGTGCTTGTACATGTGATTATTAATGCTCCATTACATGAACAATTTCTCTCTTTGTTACGCATCAGAAACTAAGAACATTGCACGTTTTTTAAATAAAAATACCCAAATCTACCATTTACATTAAAAGTTACAATGTAAATACATAACGTCCATTTATTTATTTTATCCCATAATTCTTATTTTAATGCCCACTTTAAATTCGAGAATATTATTTAATTCATGAAACAAATAAGAAAAAAATTAACAATTTGTGCATCTTGGCAGTTTACTAAATTAAAAAGATTTTAAATATTATACAGGGTGGGATTCTAAGTTTTGAGCATTTACAATCGACTCTTTTATTTTAATGAACGAATATTTATCAAATTTTAATGACACACTCTTTAAATATCATGTTATAAGAGGCTAAACTTTAATTTAAGATTTGATCTCCGTTGACCTCTTCGACATATTTAACTAGATGAATTTCTATAAATTTCAATGGTTCAATGGCAAACGCTTCATTTATTCTTTAACTTAACCAAACGTTGGATCCTGGAATACAATCACTGAACAATCCCTGATTGCGAATTAGACAATGAAAGTTGAAGCACTCGAGGAAATTCCCTTCGAGACGCGTAAAATGCATGTAATGTTGATTTTTCGTTGTTGCACTGGATTGAGGTCAACAGAGGTCAAGTCATAAAATATAATTATAACCTTCAATAACATGTCATATAAAGAACATATCAGCATAATTTGATGAATATTCATTCATAAACATAAAAGTTATCTTCGATTAAAAATTCTCAAAACTTAGCAGCCCACCCCTATATACAGACTGTAGTTATTACAATCACAGAAAAATATCATTGTGTTTAATAAATAATATTACTGCATAAATATGTAGAATGTAGGTGTTGTTAATCAAAGTTTAAAAGTATATAAAATATAAAAAAATACTCACGTAAGCAAAAGAGGAAAATTTAGTAAATTCATAATTTATAGGGAACAAATAAGATAATAACTAAAAATCTAAATCTCTGAGAGTATTATGTATGTAAAGCTGCAAAACCTACAATTTATTTTTCAGAGAATTATCCTTTAAAAAAATTGAAAAATCCAACTAATGCTAACAATAAGTAAGCGTAATATGTTTAATTATGTGCTATGTGAGTCTTATTAGTTACTTGATCTAAGATTCTGAACAACAACAAGTGTAAAAAATCATATCTTTTTTCTCATCTCTTTAAGTGTTAAAACTCTTAAAACTCTTTAAATATCCTTAAATTTCCTTAAAGGGTTTTCACCGTGGGAGGGAAAACCTTGATAATTATAATGTCAAAGCATTCCTGGTTTGACCATGCTAAAAGTAATATGAAATGTAATTTGAATACAATCGCAGCTTAAAGAAAACCTCGTCTTGATTATATAATAAGAACCAAATTTAATACATAATACAATATTACCTATGTGCCTATTTGTCTATATTTATACTTAGGTACTCTATGTAGTTACTTTTACATTAATTTATATTCAAGAGATACAAAAGGATGCATAGGGATTGAAAGACTGCACGGAATGATTGAGTAGAAAGGAGTAGGTTAGGATGTCTTTTACGTGTCTGTTGGGTGTCTTGGCCCTGCGGTTGTAGTGGATAAAAGTAGTACACTGAATTACCGTAATTCTCCTTACGTGCGGGATGTATTGGTATATACTCAGGTAAAGCTGTTCAGAAAGGTCTAACTGATCTCTGTGGAAGGACCAAGACGCCTAACGGGGTATTCGTATAGCCAATCACTATTATAATTTTGTAGGGGGATTTCATACTTTGACAGTGTTCTTCACCAGCGTTATAGAAATAAGGGCGGAAAAGGAATCATTCAATCAACGCTCTCACCAGTCCTTCAAGCTTCCTTGGCTTGGTCACATCAAAGTGGCCCAAACATTTATAAAAGACAAGTTTGAATGTTTTAAAGTGTTCTTTCAATACAACATGGAGTGAAGTGAATAAAATTTTAACATATAATCTGTGTGAATTTTTTGACTTGACTTTTTTGAAGGAGAGTAAAAAGTTGAATATAGGTGAAAAAAGTTTAGAATTATATTAAACAAAGATGAAGAACGGAAGCGAATTTGATAATGTTGTGTTCTTCACTCCTGATTATTTGGATATAAAGAAATACGAAGAATTTGATCTTAAAGGATGGAGAAGCTTGATGAGCCAATATTGGACAATTTCGATCCCAATCTCTGCCCTGTATGTTGCTCTCATTTTTTGGGGCCAGAAGAGAATGAGGGAAAGAGAAGCATTTAGCCTCAGAATTCACTCAATCGTGTGGAATGCCGCTTTTGGGATCTTCTCATTTTGGGCTTTCTCGAGAGGATCACCGGAACTTTTTAGTCTTTTTGCAAATCACTCGGATGGATTTTACAAATACGTTTGTAGCTGGTAATTCAATCCATAAAAACTTTTTAGTTTTAATTAAAAATCCAAAGTCGAAAGATGTTGAATAAATAAAGTAAAACTTTTCCAATTAAAAAGTTTGAAGTACATTAATGACAATGACAATATGAATAAGTGCTTGGTGTATATTTAACAAATACTTTAACACATATTATATATGTGTTAAATGGGCTGTTCACGTGCCATATGGTATTTAAGAAGTATGTATATTTCTCAGATTTTTTAGATTAAATATTGCAAAATCAAAATGTTAAATATGAATATTACAAGTATGTAAATAATATAGAACAATAGGAGTATTTTATTGTTCCATTATTACTTCCTCAATACCTGACTGGATAACCTACTTGCATAATTTAATAAAAATATTTCTATCGTAGTTTATACTTTTGTAAGAAAAAGCATGCAAACTTAACACTTTAACATGTTCTCAATGCTATAATTAATCAAATTGTTTTATAAATATGGCTTTTAAGTTCAACACCTTCAACTTATTGAGTAACAAAGGAATAAGTATAATAAAAGGGAAAATTTTAAGCTATTTTAAATTACTAAAAGTCACGCCTGACTATTTTTAATTAAGTGAAACATAAAACTATTACTTTTGTATTAGAAAAATCATAAATGCCATAAATTGTCTTGTCAAAAATTAATTTTATAAATTGTTTAACGTATGGTTTTTTTTCACAGGGAAGAACATAACTCTGCGGCAGGATTTTGGTAAACTCAAAACCCATTTCTTTTATTGCTTGTATAATTGCTATAAGAAAACAATGTATACCATACAAAATCTTTCCTGTACTATATGAATTCAAGTATTTATTTGGCATAAGCCGCAATTAAATTATTAAAAATGCATTGCACTCTGATTTTTTGGTAAATAAATATTTTTATTACATGAACAAAGGAAGGAAAATTTCCTTATTTTTTCCAATAATTAATATTTTATAGGGGATTTGTCTATACGATCTCAAAATTCGTCGAATTATGGGGCACAGCATTCATCGTACTCAAGAAACATCCACTTCTCTTCCTTCATTGGTACATGAAAATACTTCAATTGAAGGGGTAGAAAGTTGTCTACAAGCTCTATTGACCCATTGAGTAGCTTCTAATGTATTTTTACAATTGAAAACAGGTATCATCACATTACTGCATTTATCTATGCCTTCTACATCTACCAATATTATGATACAACAATGAGATGGTCTGGTGTTACTAACTCTTTCGCTCACGGTGTAAGAAATTTTAAATTGTTAAAGTCTTTAAATATAAACCATATTGTGACATAATAACATGCTGCCTTCATTTTACTTGTTAAAATGACACGAATGTCATTATAAAGATAATGTCACATTTGATAAAAAAAAGTATTACAATTTTAATATCCACCGGACCATATATTAATTGTTGTTTTACCTTGAATTCCTTTTTAGATTGTCTACACCTATTTCGTCATTAAGGTAGGTTTGAGTGGATTTATTTGGATTACACAGAACAATATATGTATGAAATTCCTTTTAATTTTTATTTCCCCACTTGTAAAAATATAAAATTTAAACAATTAATTCTCTTTAGGGCCTCACTTCACTTTATGGCTATAAAATTGCGAAGCATTGGGCGATGAAGATAACCGGCATTCAACTTTTAGAAATGTTTGGAGGAATCGTTGTCAATTTGTACACTTATAAGATGAAAAGTAATAAGCAATAGAACAAACAATTTTTAAACACATAATGACGATTGATGATTGATTAATAATTGTTTTAATGGTTATTTAGATAGCGAAAGAGGATGCGGAAGGGAAATGAATAATATCATCATTAATATATTCTTATATGCATTATTCGCGATTTTATTCGCTCACTATTTCTACACTGCCTATTTGGACAAATCGAAGAAAAAGAACAAACCTGAATAATTTATTGTTTTAAATGTTTAGCTTCACTGACTCTACCCTTATTGTGTGTATATTTTTCGAAAAATGATCTAATTCATATTTAATTTACTTTTAAAACTCAATAACTTAATTTTGGCGTACATTATGATATATGTATACAACTATTAAGAGGCAACGAATCTTTAATAGATCTTACATAATTAGAATAATTATTTATAATAAATTATTTTATATAAGAATTAAATGCATTGTTTGCGTTTGTGCTAATTTGCACGCGTTTGTCTTTAAACGTTAAATTCTTTTATTGATTTTTTATGAAAATGACATCATTAAGCACACGTGATTTTTTGTAATCCTATTAGGCATCGAATTTATTCGAATATCGAAATTATTAAAAACAAAAGTTATTAAAATTGGTCATGAAAAACTGATTTAAATGTGATTTTTTATGCTCATGGATTTAATTAATAATTAAGTATTTTGATTATATGTAATTTATTGATATTCTATTATTGATATTTTATTCATAAGTTTATTCTCCGACATTCATTGGAGCTTGAAGACAGATTTCTAAACCATTATCATCATCACCGCGGAGAATTTCGAACTTAATGGTTGTACGGAGCTGTAAGAGGAACAATTAAAAATTAATAAAAGTTTTTAAATTTTATATAATACCAAATAAATAAAGGTTGAAAATCCACAGATTGCGAAAAAAATTAATAAAATGTGAAAACTCACTCCGGAGAAGAAATCTCCAATTTGGAATGAATGTTCGAAAAGATAAGCTTCTCCTTGTTCAATTTCCCCATCAATGATTGTGTCTCGAATGTCGTGTTCTTGACCAAAAGCTACAGCAGAAGTTCTCAAAACTGGGCTTGAACTTGAAGAAGCTATAATTACAAGATTAATTTATTTACCATTACTATTAAAGTTTCTTATATAATGGTGGAATCACAATCTTCAAATATAATTAAGGGAATTCTTACAAGCAACAAAGATGATTCCCAAATCTAAGATTTCCTTTGGATCAAAATCGCAAGGTGCTTGTTCACAATTAGTTAATTCAACCTCAATGAGTCTTCCTTCCGAACCTGATGAGTATAATTCATTTAAATATACGCACTTTTATATTAATATTTTTAATTAATAATAAAATAAATATTTACCGCAATCGGTATGTCCCACAAGTTTAACTTGTTGGCGAGCTAAAGCTACTGTAGCCAAAAGGGCCAAAATGATAACCTTCAGCATTATAGTTAATTTTTTAAAATACCCACCAACTGTGATGAAGACAATGATTAGCAAATTGCTCCATTGGGTTATTTAGCAGTCTTTTATATGAAAATGCTATCTTATATCTCAATCCATCGTTTGTCGGCACGGCCTTAAAATTAATCAACGTTTATTGCTTCAATTCTTTCTTGTAAGTATATTGGGATAGTACACTTATACTACATACTACACATATAATTATGTAACATTATGTTCCATATGGAATATTATTACTTTTTATTAAAATTTGTAAGATTTGAAACATTTTATTTAACTTTATCTAGACTATTTATTAGTTTATTACGATTAGATAATTTAGAAATCAAAAAATTATTGAAATGTTTATTTTGAAATATAAATATTATAAAATTATAAAGCCATATGCTGTGTATATATCAAAATATTAATACTATATTTTCAGAATGAACGAAATATGATTTTTGAATAGTGAATAATGTGCGTTTTCATTTTACTGTTTCCAATTAATTTTCTCTATTTGAAAAAATTTTAAAGCATACCTAAATATTTTCACACATTTCTCTTTTTGATCTAAATGACATTACATTTATTACATTAGGCTTTATGACTGGTATGATAGGTATCAAATATTAATATAATCTGGATCAATTGTAATTCCAGCAATTAAGTTTTAATATTATGGTTTTTCATAATGTTTGAAAACAAGATATCACCATGATTTATTGATGAATCATACGATGAAATCTTTTAGCTGAAATACAAATTCACTATATGCTACATGTAATATTTAATGTTGGTTGGGCATATAACTTTGATTTATTCAATTGCTTAGCCTACAAACCCTAAGCCTAAACCTGCAACCAAATTAGAAACTAATCCCTTCTCTGCTGGTTTCTTTGATGGCTTTTTTTCAGGGCTAGGTTTGGGCTTTGTAGTTGTTGATCTATAAATCCTTTTCCTGTTGACGGTTTCTATTTCTTCTTCTTCAGTAATTGTCTCTTTCTCACTGACCTCTTCAGCTTCCGAAGCTTCCTCTTTACGAGCAGGTTTTTTTGTCTTTTTCTTGGGAGATTTCGTAGTTGTAGTTGTAGTTTCATCTTCATCTTCGTTTGAACCCGGCGTCGTTTCTTTTTCACTTGTAGCACTTGTAGTCTCTTCATCATCTTCACTTTCTTCCTCGTCGTCTCCTTCTTCTTCATCTCCGAATCCTCTTCCATTTCCATGTGGTTTATCTTTCCCCTTTCCATCCGGCTTAGCTGATGTTGACGTTTGAGGCATTTCCGATGAAGGCATTCCCGAAGAAGGCATTACTGAAGTCTCTGTACTAGCTTCATGCGCCATTCTAAATAAGCCCCCAAGAGCTCCCATTGAAGATTTCGTTGTGTCCATTGAAGTTTTCGTTTCACCGTCAGTTGTGTAAACAGTCATTGTTGTTCCCATCGTTGGCATTTCAGTTGAAACAGACGGCATTGTTGTTTCTAATAAAACATCCAAACCAAAACCACGACCTTCTTTCTTCGGTTCTTCAGGAGCTTTTGCTGGAACCTGTGAACCATCTGGTGGTGCTGTAGTTGTAGTTGCCATATTTTGTTCAGGTTCTAGTACATCAAGTATTTTTGCTTTTGGTGCTTCTTCATGAGGTTCAGAAGTAGTTGGTGCTTCCGAAGTTGCTTCTGAAGTAGCTTCCGAAGTGGCTGCAGTTGGTTCTGGAGAATCCATTCCTCTTCCACCTTGTTCAGGTTCTTCGGGTGGAGCTGGCGTTTGAATTGGAGGTGTAGATGTCGTTGGTTTTGTTTTAAGACGCCGCTTCTTTACTGGTACTGGTGCTGGTGGTGCAATGGGTTGAGTTGATGCATCTGGGGCCGGTAGTTGAGCTGGTGCATCTGGTAGGGATGGTGGAGATTGCATCGAAGGCGGAGAAGTTGAGGTAGTACTTGGACCTTCTGTTGTTGTCGTTGGTGCAGGAGTTGCATTGGCGACTTCAGCTTCAATAACCGCAAATGGATCGGCTCCGTCGTCCCCTGCGAGTGAGGGACCTCGCATTCGGCTTTGTCGATCATCGCCCACGCCACGCTTGCTTCTACTTTTGACCTGTTCATTGAGAATGTTTTGGTTGATTGCCCTTCTCTTTCGATCAATTAATGGAACGTAGTCATCTCTTAATAGAGATGAAAATCCGAAAGAATTCAAAAATTGAGACAAAATTCTATCTTCAGCAGGATTGGTGTTGATTGGAAATCGTTTTTCTTTCCCTCCTTCTTCCCGTCGAACCCGAATGCTTTCTTTATGGTCTTTTACACCAACGTCTTCAACTTCAACAAAATATCGTATATTATTAATTATACTTGTGAGACCGATAAGATATAATACCAATACACTAATATAAAAATCTTACAAATTTTGACGAATACAGAATTCTGAAAATTGTTAAAAATACAAAAATAAGAAAAAATATGATTTACAAAATATAAAAAATTACATTTGACCTTCAACCAATACTATTATTCTAAATACTTACTTTTAGAGGATTGCTAGTAATATTTATAAATTAATTAAATATGCCAAATTCAAACTACAATATATGATCATATAACAGATGATGAAATTGCTTACCGAATTGGAAGCAAAGGTCAAAAAAATGCTGAAGACGAGCAAAACAATCCCTAAATTACCAACCATTTCAATAGATTTTTGTATTGCTTCATCCCATTAGAAAGTATAACACACTCATTTGATTAGTAAAACTTAATATATGAGTCGCTTTCATTTTTAATTTAATAGCAATTTCCATTTTTCAACTACGACATACATATATATTCGCAACAATTACCTAATCACTTTCATTCTCAATATATCTGCACATAATAATTTAGTATCAAGTATTAATTAATAATTATTTCTTACCCACGACCTATATTATTTAGGTACATAACAAAAAATTGTATTCAAAATAATTCTGTATTTATAAGTATAGCTATTTTTCCATCATAAACATGAGTTGAATGTATGCTCATATGTAGTATACAATGTACATTATAAATAAAATAGGTAATTAAAATTGAATTAATAGTTGATTAATAATTCACAGATAGAAGTTATATCGTAAAAACTATGCAATTTTTGATTTATGAAGTTTCAGACAATTTTTTGACAAAACTTTTTATTCTAACATTTTCAAACATTGCGCATTGGTTCATAAATAACATAAATAAAATTAACTATATTCGCTATATTTATTTATTTTGTTAACAATAAATGCTACATTAATTACTTTATATCCACTAATATATGATTTTGTTTATACATTCTATTATAAATTTATAATGATGATTGGTTTTAAGTAATGCCTTAAAATACATAATATATGAAAAAGTAGATTCGACAATTGAAAGTGTAGTTTATTATTTAATGTGTAATGAATAATGATTAAAAATATTTAACTGATATTATACCTACTTACTTTATTAGAAAAAGTTATAAATATTGGTAATAACCATTGAATGAATGATAAATAAAGTTGACATTTTAGAAATACAGTAGATAGTAAAATTATCCTTTTTAACAGGTCAATTTTTATTCAATCTTATCTCTTTCCTAATCCTAGAGTAGAAACAAGTGCAGGTACAATTCCTACAAAGCCACTCTCAGATTTTGCTGGTGGTTCTTCCTCACTTTCTGATTCCGAAGTAGAACCAGACTCCGAACCTGAATCTTAAATGGAGTTATTATGTTTTCAAGCACTTGAATTTATTCAATTCATCAATTCATCATAAATAATAATCCCAACCTGATCCAGATCCTGATCCAGATCCAGATTCTGATTCTGATTCAGATTCTGATTCAGATGCAGATCTCCTGTTTCTGTGATGAACTCTTTCTTGAATCGTGTCAAATTCAGGATGGTCGAACAATCCGAAGAGATCTCGTTTCTTTCGACTCAAGGAATTGATTTGATCTTGAGCTGAAGCTCCGTCAGCTCCATGTGAACCTGCATTGTGTGCTAGAGATCCGACTTCAGAAGGAATCACGTCAATGGAGAATTCTAATTTGTTGCCATTTTCTTCTCGGCGAACACGCGGATGTTCTGATAAATCATTCCAATGTGCGAATACATAATTGTTTTTAGAGGGATTAACGCCAACTTACCATTGTTTAGAGGGACCGACTCCTAAAAATCATTAATTTTTTTTATTAAAATCTTGATTTGGTTTGTAAATGTGAAAGTAAAAAATTGGAAATAATAAATTGAGGGTATAATTGAATTATCATGTGCGGAAATTGAATAGGTTCTAATTGAAACTGAAGGCAACTCACCGAATTTGGAAGGAATGTTGAAAAAAGGCCAATGATGAGCAATGCCAGCAATTCCATCTCTCTAATATTGCTCTGAATTTCCTTAATCGTCTACCCCATTAAGTTTGTTAAGTTTAAAGAAAAGTTGAATTATGTTTTCTTTTTTTAAATTTAATTAAATAGCTTAATTCGAGTGGAGTTATGGTTGATTAGTTAAATTAGACTTAATGATTAATGATATTACAATAAAAAGTTGAAGTTTCTAATTTATATAACTTGCTATTAGCTAATGCAGAGCATACTTTATTTATTCAGAGCTTGGAATTATTTACATCTATTATCCTAATTATATCAATGAACCCTATGTTTCATTTATTAAATAAGTCAATAAATAAAGTTAATGTCATTTAAAATTAATACAAAATTTATCGTTATGCTATAGCTGTTAAAATTATATTTTTTGAATTTATTACGCGTAGATATTTAGGTATGTTTAATACTGACATTATCATTGTTTATTTTACTATATTTATAAGTAATAAGAAAATATAAAGTATACCTTATAGAAATTACGATATACAGTATATGTAAAGTAAATCGTTAAACAAATTTCTCAAATGGAAAGTGAACGTTATTATATTATTTATTTGCAGTACATTAAAATTCATACAAAGAATATGTGTTATACCATTTAATTATCTAATTATTTAAACATGGGATATTTTTAACATTAATATTTAATAAACTATTATTACAAATTACGATTATGATTTATATGAGTTTTACAGTCGTATGTGGTATATATATTGTATAATATATATCTTATATTCCTGTATAAATATATAACATAATATACTATATATGTTACACTTATATGGTATATACTATAACATATTATGTAATAATGTATGATAAAACAATTATATTTGGAATTACGATTCTTTCGCATGACTTTAACTTTTATAAAACATCCTAAAACTGAGAGTGTGGAACAAAGGAACAATAAATTATAAAATTCACATTGTCAATCAAAAAACACGTTAATGTTAAATGACAAACTTTGATGCTAATTGATGTAATTACTCTAAATTAATGCACGTAAAAATCACAAACATTAAGTACGTATTATACAACATCTAATGGTAATGCTGTGAATACAGATTATTCAATTATCCATAGTTCAATGCTTCTTTAGAAGTATACCATAATTTTACAAATTACGTATATTCATAAAATTGTTTTATTGGACTGTAAATTTTATAACATACTAGCTAAATGTAAAAGATCATATCTTAATCTTATATGAAATAACACCTTAGATTTATATGATAAAACTTTGAGTAAGATCATATCATGATATCTAAGTTATCAGAACGCTTGTTTTATACAGCCTTTATCTTCTATTTATAGGATCATCATTGGTATATATTTAATCTCCATTTATTAATATATTCAACTGCCTTTGGTTCTATTCCACTTTTCCACTGTAAATTTTCTTTCTCGTTTTGTTGTTGGATGGGTTGAATTAAACTTTTCCAAGATCCAGGATGACCTTCATCAAACGTCAGTTAATCACTGGAAGATTGAGGAATGAAATGATTTCAATAGTTGAATTAAGTGAGCTTTATAACATGTATGGTATTATTATATGTAGTATGTATCAGAATATATTAGTTATCCCTATATGGTATACGGTATAACCACATATTATCCGTATTACATTAAGATTCTTTTCTCACCAAAGGTATCAATTTGAATCTCAATTAGAATCTCATTCTTCTTCACAAGTGCACACGCAGTGCTTTTTATACTTGGGATTATTGAATTCTGGAATTCAATAATCCCAAGTATAAAAAATTAAACACGGATAAAATTTTGCCAATTTTCCTATGTTTTATGTATATTTCATTTTTATAGTCAGATTTTATGATAATTGCTTGGAGCATTTTACGATAATACATTATTAATAAGATACATAAATCTACCTACAATCTACCGATAATTTAATTTTACAAGAAAGAGGCAATTCTTGAATATAAAAGTTATAAGAATGAACAAATACTTAGAATGTAGCAAAATGTTGGATGAATACTGTATATAAAGTTGTATAAAAATATAAAGTTATCTCTTTCTGAGAATTCATTTATTTACATATTTTACTATGAGTATCACTTAAAACAAGGAAAAAGCTTAAAAGCTTCGTACAAATTTTATCATTGTGGAACTATTCATTGTCCTCTTGATTTGATCTTTGACATTGGTCTTTAAGAGAAGTTTGTATTGAGGGGCGTGTCAGTGAGGGGATTCAAGTAGCACGTTCCACTTGGCAGACTCGATCCCCAAGTTCTTGGTTAAGGCCAGAAAGGATCGTTTTCCAGCGTCCGGAGTTTTAAGAATTGCATCTGCGTCCCTCGTTTCTAACTGCTGTCAGATCGTTTACAGCTCAGTGAGCCATATGACGCGTGTTTCATCCTAGAATCATCGCGAGTGCGTAATTTGAGTAATTTATTAGACGCTAAATAGTGTGAGCTCTCATATAAATACTGCACTGTTTAAAATACGTTTACATTATAACAATTCTTTGTGTTGTGGTCCATTCTTTTATTACTTTTCTTTAGTGCCAAATTAAATTATTTACCACAATTATAATGTTATAATTTAAGTTTTTAATAGTTAATTTTTTTATTAATTTTGTGATATAATTATTTTGTTGTTAAAATGAAGCCGCATTTTTTAATTTTTTTATTTTCTTTAAATTTCCATCAAATTTACGCTGGTACTGAACATATAAAGTATCCTATTGATGGATGCAAAGATGTGCAAAAATTTGATAAAAATATTCCATTTTATGAAAGATTTTCAAAAAACCCAGATGGTAAGTTTTAATTTGTTTTAATTGTTATTAAATTATTTTATATTTTTATTGGAATATTAAGGGAGAAATCAAATACTAATTTTAACTTTTAATTAACAAATAAATACTACAATAGTTAATAGTATACGAGTATACCTAATTCACTGTGAAGAGAATGTTGAGTTTACACGTTCCCGCTAAATATTTACATTAGTAGCAATAGAAATATTTTGGCGGAACTTTTAATCTCACCATTTTCTTCTCGCTTGTGTATAAGCATGTTAATATCTTAATAAATATCTTAATTTTTTTATTAATTATAATTTTATAGTGAAGAGTCTTTTGTCTATCGGCGAAAGCCGCTATGGAGATTCCTTGGATGATGGTCGAACACTCCCCAAATGGCTTGATGTTGAATTGGCGTTCAAAGGTCAAGAATTCGCAATTAAAAACTCGTTTATTATCAATTATTCCCATTCAATCTCTCTCTACATTCTTCTTGTAATTGAGAACATTCGAAAAGTTTTATTTTTGACCGGAAAATCTCACACATGGGAGATAGCGACCCTTCGCTACACCGCCACTTCGGCTCAAGTCAATTTATGGTACAAAGAGCCCCTTAGCTTCAATTTCTCGTCTCCATTTTTCAAAAGTGTGAACAATATTAGACAAATTCATAATTTTATGGGAAGATTCTTCGAACGGAACATGACCAACTTTATGGATATGGAAATTAAGGCTGCAAATTCCAATCGACCTATGTCCCCCCTTTATGTGGCATTTCAAAATGATCTTTTAAGGACCAAGTTAAAATACAAAAGAAGAAAAGATAATGAAATTTCAAACAATTTATTCAAACAATGTAGACTGAGCCAAAAGGCTCATTGCCAATATTCAATGGCTTTGACCCAATGGGCCTTTGTTGCTTTACCTGTTCTTATACCGGAGAAATTGGGAATTCACAAAAGCACTCCAGAAGAACAAAAAGCGTTCATTCATCTTTGGGCTGGGCTGGGATGGATGTTGGGAATTGAAGATGCCTTTAATCTTTGCATTAGTCGAGATTTAGAAGAAACTAAATATATTTTAAGACAAATTTTAGTAGAAGTCTACTTTGAAGAATTATTTATGGGAATTGATTTAGAAAAAGAAATCATGTGGAATGCTCTTGTTAAGGTATTATAATAATTTAATTACATATTCAATTATTTAATATATAAATGTAATCAACAATTTATAATATATTATATTTTTAGGCTCTAGTGAGAATCTTACCACTTCTATCAGAAGATTATATTTTAGTGTTCATCATTGAAGATTTAATGGGATCAGAAGCAATTTACTTACGTAGACATATTAAATATGAATCTTGGCATGGAAGATTCATCTCCTTCTTTTTTAGAAATCTAATTAATCCACTTTCAGAATTCAAATTTTATAGAAATGTATTGAATTATTTAGGTGATAGTTATATAAAAATAGCAAATTTGAATAGTTTTGGATTTGATGGAAAAAATAGTTCTCAAGTTGCTGAAAAGGCGTACTATAATCGTTAAAAGGCTGTGAATTTTTTTAATGTACAAATATTTTTATGAAATAAAATAATAAAATGATAATACTTTAGTCATAAATAAAAGATATCATTACAATAAAAGATATTATTAAAAATTGAAATGAATTTATGAATATATTATCACCCATTTTCATATTTTCTTTGATCTCGTCCTTCACAATACTTAATTGCGAGTTTAGTCTCAGAGTTTTTTCCCATTATTATATCTTGAGTGGGATTTTATTGTCTCGAGGCCATTAAATCGTTCGGTTATTTATTTCAACATTTATCATCTTTGTCAAGTCGTCCACCTTCTTGTCACTGCTATCTTCAGGTGACATTGATAGGTCGATGTCAATCAAAACTTTTTGGAATATTATTGTTCAGAATCTGCGTAACGTTTATGCATATTCATAATATTTACATGGGTAAATATGTAAATATTATATTTAATAATATTTAATTGTTTCAAATTAGAAATAAAAATCCTTATGTCCCCATTTAAAAGGCTAATTGAAATTAATAATCATTTTCTATTGAATAAATTGAATTACCCAGGTGTTTTTTTCCAATTCTGGATGTAGACCGGTTTATTTTATGTTAGTTAAAATTTTGTTATTAAACATTTTCAGTAGGTTTAAATCAAATTCTTAATCTCCCTACTTTTCAATTCTTATTTTGAATATCTTTATACACTATAACTTTCCTTGTAAGATATACAAAACCACTAAATGTTATATTAAATGAAATATGACAAAAACTCTTAATTGATTATATAACATAAGTATAGTATATTCCTAGCGTATTGTATTACATAAAATATAATTTATTCATAATCTTCCGTCTAGGTAAGTGGATCTAAAAAATCAATTAGCATAAATTTTATGATAGCTATACAAAAATCTTAAAAAAAGTAGAAATATTAAATGTGAATTTACAAAATATTTATAAGTCTTAGGCACAGCACACGTGTATGCAATAGTGTTTATAGGTAATCATTTTTGTCTACAGTGGCGTCCGTGACTGTTCCATGTAAATTAAAATTCATAAAAGTGATAATGAAGGAGATGAGAGGGATGAGTAACAATATGCAATGACTCAATGAGTCGTATGTATTTCTTGAAATCTCAAATTCGTCCAGCGCACCTTATTAGTCCATTTACTAAAACCATTGATACTTTTTTTATATTCAGGTAATTGATTCTAGGGATTGAGATTCTGATGAAAAGATTAGCAAGATTAACAGCCGTAACTGTAAATTTAAACTCATTGACTAGGTGACTCATTTCGAAGAAAAGCGAGATAATGGGAGCATTGAGGGTTCAAAGTAATGTGGTCATTAGAAAGGAGGAGTGAAGGAATGTGTCCAGGAAATTCTCATTCTTAACTACCACATCCGTCTTCTCATTTCCCAAAGTTATTAATGGAGATCATGCTTTGCATAAACAACTCTAATTTTAATACTCTCTTTGTATTCTCTTTCAAAAATATAATGCACTTGTGTTTGTAGAATAACTACTAACCTTAAACTTTTGTACAAACACGAGTCATTGCAAGTTTAAACTTCTAGCTCTTTTAAAAAATCGTGAAATAATCTTAAAATCAAATTTTTTAAAGATGTATAAATTATGTAGGTATGTGCAGATAGGTACAATTATGTATGTATACTTATGTATTATACTCTGTATGTTATATGAGGTTAAACAATGAAACAAATGATATTGATTATCCACTAAACCCATACGCAATATATTCTTGTAAATTATATCAAGTAAATTAATAAGGTCAATAAAAATAATACGCATTATTCATGGAGCGCAATATGAACAAATTTGACTACTCCTATATACGCTTCATTTTTAACAACAACTAATTTACAAATAAAATGTTAACAAGGTTGAGCTTCATACATGTATTGTATTTGGCACATACAGTGTATTGAATCAGTGCATGGTATAGTATTTTATACTCTATAATTATATTTGTATTTATACAATCAAACATTAGTGTTATTAAATTATAGATCCTATCCTTAAGTACCATATATAAGACATTTATAGTTTACAAGTCTTTTAACCAGGAAGGGCAGCAGCAGCAATAAAAATGATAATTTGTTGATTCACATCTGCTATTTACAGATACGTAGTACAGATATTTAAAGCGTTTAAATGAACGTGAATACATTATGACTGTGGTGCTTGTGTCTTGTGTAGCCAAAACCGTCGAGGAATTAAAGAAGAGAAAAGAGTTTCTTACTTTGTAGTTAGCTGTAGTTCATAATGGTTAAGAGGGATATTAAGAGCCATTCAAGGCTGACTAATACAATGCATTATGACTAAATTTCCATTCTAGAAATAAGCACGTTTTGAACTGAAGTGAACGAAGAGCCTTCTCATCTTGTTCACAATCAAGTGTCAAATTGGGTGTGCCATTTTCACTTCCCTTTAAACTCTCTCGGAGTCACACACACACAAACACAGGGCCAAATACGCACTTTAAAAATAAAAGTATCTTACCAAATTATTCTTATTGTAAAACTAGTTTCGAAAGTATTTGATTAGTTTTAAAGATAATAATATATTAAATATCCTAAATACATAAATTGTGATTTTACTGAATTATTATTTTGTTAAAATCGCAATGTGTCTCCTTTATTTAATGTGAATATGAAGATGGAAGAAAAAATTGGGTCAAGTTTTTTAAGATATTCATTCCTTTTAATTTTCATCTACTTGAGGAGCATTGAAGGAACGAGAGATTATGGAGACGAATGTCAAACGCTGACGACGAACCTTGTATTTCAAACAAGGAATCCCGACGACTCAAAAATTTGTGATAGTGCTAAAGGACTTTATTGCATTCCTCATAGTTTAACTTGCGGGTGTCAAGTGCCAGGAGCAATTTATCGGTATTTGAATACAAAAGGAAATGTTCCAATAAACTTTATTTAATAAAGTCAAGTTTTTTAAATATTATGAAAGATAATGATAATTAAGAGTTTATTTAATATATGTAATTAAATTCAATGTTGCATAATTTTAACATGTGATTTTTTTATATGAAAATTAATAGGGATGGAAAATGCCGTGGGCGAGTGTTTCAACAATGTTATGGATTTCCTCCTGGACACGAACACCAACGACTTGATTGTGTGAAAAATGCAATTTGTGGAAATTCCCTGTTGAATCCGATCTATCCAGGGAATAATCAATTAAGCCAGTACCAACAAGGGTTTATGGACAAGAGCGGGACAGGAGGGCAATACAATCCACAGAGTATTAATAATTGGGCGGCTGACCCAAGGAATTACCCATCTAATTATTACGGGAACAAGGATTATCAAAGATTTGGATCCAATTACAGATCAGATTCTTCGTATTATCCATCTTCGTCCTACAATTATCATCAATCGGACTATTACAATCAACGCTATTCACCTGATTCCATTTATAGGAGATTCGGTGGGAATGGGGATTATTTGGCGGACACGAGGAATTATGAGCCAAGGAATTATGAGAACTCGAACCTTTGTCTTTGTTTACCGGGATATTGGTCAAATGTCGAAGGAACTGTTTGCAATTCGCAGTCTCGAATTAATCCTGGCTCTCTACTCAATTATTCTTTATTTTATGGTCTCATTCTCGCCACCCACAAATTGTATTCAATTGCGTTTTAGAAGAAAATTCACTTTCTCAATATTTAAAGTTACAACCTTTTCCTAATTTTTAAACTTTATATTTCTTTACTTGTACATAATATTATATAAATAACGAAAATATATTTAATTTATACACAAATACTGATATAACAAAGTATGGTATAATGTTACATTACATAAATACTTTAGTAAGAACGAAAATGGGATATTTAATTAATAATGATACTTAAATCTTATGTAAAACGTTTTACTTGATAATTAACTTAAAGAATTTATAAAATGAATTGATGGGAATTAAAGTTTATTAAGCATAGCTGTTAAATATGTGTTTAAAGTTAAAAAGTCAATAAAATAAACGAAATAAAGAATGTAAAAGTTGGCTAATAGTTTATATAACGCTATTTGCTTCTTCGCCCTTTTTAAATCCACCATCTCACTTTTCTTCAATTATCTCATTTTCATCTTCTCATCTCACATTCACATTTAATTTTTATATTTTGTATTGGAAATATTTTCCATTCGTGTTCATAATTTTAAGCAGTTTAATTGCAATTAATATTTATTCTTAAACCTGTTGAATTTCATAAATATAATGGCAGATCATAAAACTAAACTAAACATAAAAGAAGGATCTATTTGTATGCCCGGTAAATATTCAGATCATTCTCTCTTTAATTGTCTGTAATAATATTCAAGTTCATTTCTATTAAAACATTCAATTGTATTTAAGGTCAAAAACTCTGCTTGGCAAATGAATATTTTGAAGCTGGCAAAGGAGCATACGAATTTGGAAGTTTAATTTTTGCCTCTGTCGTTGGAGTACTCACACTTGAAGAATTCCCTGAGCATGAGGTTTTTAAAGAATTTTTTAACAAATCTTATAAAAATACGATAAGTTACGTTTATAATGATGTATTTTTTAATTTTAGTTAACTGTTGTTTCTGTTGTGAATAAAAATGGAAAACCACCTTTTTCATCCCCATATGTTGGAGCAATTGTTACATGCACGGTAAGTTTTTATTCCAATTTGTAAAAAATAATTTTTTTAAATCTTTTCGTTATAATATAAAAAAAATTGATTCATTCTTATAATTTAGGTGATTTCCAGAACCGATCGATTTGCAAAGTGTATAATTACAGACATTGGAGATGTTCCACTTCGAGAAGGAATTCGAGGAATCATACGAAAGGAATACATAACTTTTAAACATCGTGACGAGGCTGAAATTGAAAAAAGTTTTGATGTTGGAGACAATGTATTAGCTAGAGTTGTGAGTCTCCAATCTTTAATTTTTTCTGTCTAATTCGTAGCTTAATTGTTTTATTTTTTAATTAAGGTGGGGATTGGAGATGGAGATTTCATTATGTCGACTGCTGAGGATAGTTTAGGAGTTGCAACTTCTATTAGCCCTGCAGGTAATTTTTCACTTATAAATAAAATATTATTTCGAAATAAAATGAATTATTCTACATTCAAAAAGCTCAAACTTTTTGATTATCTAAATATCCAAATCCAAATACTTACTTTTAATAGTTAATTTTATATTCAAAGTTATTAATTAGCAATATTTAAAGGTTATTACATGGTGCCAATTGGATGGGACTCGATGGAATGTCCAAAAACGAAACTTGTGTATCCCAAAAAGGTCGCCAAAATCGTCCAAGACAAAAATGTTGCCTATTGGCATGAAAGAAACGCAAGTTCAAAGCTGAAAAAAGCGAAAGAATAAATCCAAATAAGAACATTCTTTTTTACAAAATCGTTGAAAATCTGTTTTCATTTATTCAAGCATGTATAAATACTCGTACTCCATATCGATCAACCGTTTGTAAATATATCAACAAAATTTATACACATGTATCATCATCTTTTGCGCATCAAAAAAAATCACGCAGGGATTGTAGGTACCGAATTCTCAATTTATTCGCTTTTAAAGAAAGGATGTATAGTTGCGTATTAGATCCTGAGAAACTTGTTAAGGTATATTGATATTATTATGCTGCATATAAATACATGTGTAAGAACACCTTTGCGTCTCCCAGAAAGAAGAGAGTCATTTATTGGTTGGACGAGGGAGAAAATCAATAAGAAGCAAACTAGGGCAGAATCATGATGAATTTCTCCCTCACTCCGCGTCCGCCTCCTCAACCTCCGGTTCCTCTTCGCAAAAAATTTCCGTCTCAACTCGACTCATCGTTAAAACAAATATCTCAACTCGGCTCACGCAAAATCCCAATGCTCAAATCATAATACTTATAAAGAACACTTAAAAAGAACGCTCATTCCAGAAATTACTTTAACAGGTGACCAACTGTTGATTCTTTCCCCATATAGTAAATTCACTAAAAATTGAACTTAAATCATAAATAGGATTTTACCATTATATTTTTAACCATAATATTTTTCATACTATTTTCCCACAGAATGGGGAATTCCATCTCAGGTTGTAAAATGAAGCGGAGTGAAAGCGAAGCAGAAGCTGAGCGATACATCAAACCACCAATTACATTCTCCGAGGCGGAACATCTGGCTATTACGGTTTCCGAGGACATTTTGCCCTCAAAGGCCCTCGTAAAGAAAATCACGAAAAATTTGGAACTCATTCGTCAAAAGCATCCGGTCGTGACTGACATTGAGCACCGAGAAGAATCAACACCTGGACAAATCATTGCCAATGCCAGTCTCACAGATCGCGAACTTAAAAGTATCAACGACTCGGAATTTGGGCCAATTCACTCAGTTGATCGTCTTTTGCTTGGAACGAAGATGTTAACGATTGTTAATTTCACCAAGTCGTACAATCCAGCTCTTTTGGCTCGAGAAATTAGAGCGAAATTTGGATTTGATGCGACGCAGCATTTCAATATCGGAGATGGGAATACTGTTTTTTACGATCCTGAGAGAAGTATTTACACTTTTAAGAAAGGTTGGGGTGAAACTCCAGGGGCCAAATGCCCAAACAATCATTATTGGGAATTTCACGTTCCGAAGAAGGGAAAGCCAACATTGGAGAAGGAATATGGAACGGCTCTTGGCATTCGGAAAATCAACAGGCTCACATACACTCTCAGGTGCGAGAGAGAGAAAATTGAAAAGAAAAGAAGGGAAAAAAGAGAACGAAAAAGAAAAGACCAGGATTTGGAAGAAAAATAATTGCCGTTTATGCGATTACTATCATGGTTCTTGCCATTTTAGCTAGTACCGACATATTTGGGAAAGGGAAAGGTTGTAGAGATCTCCTGTAGCATAATTCTATCATCCCTAAATTTAAATTATGAATATATAGAATACAATATTCTTGTAGTTGTAATAAAGTTATGTACGTATTATGTAATTACATGAATACTACTGTAATACTGGTTAGGTAATATTGGTAATATTGGTTGAAGATTAATAGTGTTTACTTAAGGGTATTATGATATGCATGAATACTTATGTATTATACTAGTATTTTACTATTTAATGTAAAGTATATGGAATATTATATGGAAAATGTATATTTAATATAAGTAATATGCATATTCTCAAGTAAAAATTAATACCTACTCTACATATTGCAATGATTTGAAATATTAATTAAGAATATCTCAATTCAATGTCTCAATTTGTTTATATTTAACTATTTTTTTTACAAATATATGAAAGAAAAGGCCCAAAGAGTAATGCCAAATTGGTTCAAAAACTTTTCAAGTAATTAAAATACTTACATTTAGATGTAATCAAGCATGGTATAGTACTTTTCTGTGTATAAAATATATGCAATCACATACAAACTTACAATCATGACATTTTATTTTCTCTATAAAACAAATTCTAATCTACTGTGTATTAAGATTTTTATGAAAAAGTAGTAAACGAGATTATCAAAGTTTTACAGTTATTGCAATATATGCTGATAGATAATGTAAAAACAGTATGTATTGGTACTCGTATATTAATACCTATGTATACTAGAGTAAGAGTATACCAAAATGGGTAGAATGCTTACATTTATTCAAATAATTAATAAAAGTGTAAGGTAAAAGTAATCAGAGCTTTTGGTAAGATTTTCCCGTACAAAGAGTGCTCATATGAAAGTCCCTTCGATCAAAATACTATCGATTCATATTAATTATTGTTAATGTTGAATTAATTCTGTTCGGGAATATTAATTTAAAAGTTTATTTAAAAAGGTCCAAAATGAACTTTCAGATTATGCTACAATACCTTATACCACCAATATTAGTTTAAAATGTACTTTACAATCTCAATCTCTTGTGATCTTTTGGTTGTGATGAAATAGATACTTAATATAACAATCTACAATATTAATATGCAATCTTTTTCAGTTCACAAACGGGTTTTGCTAAAAATTAATCATATTTATAAATACAATACCATACAAGTATAACCATAATATGTATTTGTAAGGCAATTTGAATAAGGATAATTTAATTATGAACATGTCAAAAGAATCTAAATAGGGAACAAAGGTTAAAGGGTATTTTAATCATAAATTATTTAAGTTGTGAAATATTTTATGTTATGTGTATCATGCCATATCATATTTATGTATTAAATACAATTAACATAAGCATAGCAAAATCATATTAAATGAGTAAAATGAAAAGTTTAAATTAAATATTTTTATTTTTGCATTATCAAAAAATTACATCGTTAGAATTACCACCATATACATACCATGTTTGTAAGCACATAATAAAAATAGATACATTTAACAATATACCTATCCTATGTAAGTATACTATATAATTTCACCTTATCCATGATATTTTAACTGTGCGTATCTTATATGTTATACATTTATGAAGCGCTTAACTGATATAAAAGCATTTTGTTATATCAATGAGTTTATTCCATTGATCGTTAATTTTCCCTAATTATCCCATAAGCCATTTAAGAAGTGTAAATTACTTATTTGTAATTTATTTGGTAATTACATACAAATATACATTATGTTGATAAAAGCACATTATTTATCCCAATTTAATGTGTACTTATTCTTATATAGAAGATATGCAATAGTTAATGAAAGATATCAAAAATGATCTCGTATCAATACGTACATCACCTTATTACTATGTACATATTTATAAAGAGTATTATCTTAATCATTATTTAAATAAGTTTGATTTGTTCCCAATATCATCTTCTGCTTATAATTTATATAAGATTATACATGTATGACATTTAGTAAATTTATAAATTATTACACCATGTATGTACTTATCGATATTACTAATTAACATCAGCTAACAATAATCATAATTTCTTAATACTAAAGTCGTCAATCTTAGAGCACTAATTAGTTAATGGCAATTATAAGATAAAATTCTGACTATATAAACTCTCTGGCAAGCTGAGAAATTATATCACAATTCAAATTAAGAGTCTCTTCTCCTCATTCACTAAATAAATACTAACTACAATGAAGGTAAATACAAATTTTAAAATGAACAGAGAAAGTATATAATTTGTCTATTACTTTTCAATTTCTAGGTTTTTGGAATTCTGGCGTTCGCTGCCTTTGTCCTCGTCGGAGCATTGGCCCTCGAAGTCAAACCAGCAGAGAAAGGAGTAGAAGCCTTGAATAAAACAGCTCCAGTTGAGAACCCCAAGCGTGACTCAAGAGAAATGGGCATGGACAACGAGAGAGAAGCCCGCCACCATGGAGGATATGGAGGTTATGGAGGTTACGGAGGAGGTTATGGAGGATACAGAGGAGGATACGGAGGAGGATACGGAGGAGGATACGGAGGAGGATACGGAGGAGGATACGGAGGAGGATACGGAGGAGGATACGGTGGAGGATACGGAGGATACAGAGGAGGATACGGAGGATATGGAGGAGGATATGGAGGATACGGAGGTGGATATGGAGGAGGTAAATTATAATATAATTACATAGAGAAATTCTTATGAAGGAAATATTTATATGATATCATTATTATAATATTTGAATTAAAAATATTAATTAAAAATCATTCTTAATGGATATTGAAATGACTTTTGTTTTAAAGGTTATGGAGGTTATGGCATTGGGATCGTTTACGGATAAACTTCATAACACAATTTTCTTATTCAAAAATGAACTTTAACACTTTCTGAATAAAAAGATTATTTTTGTGAATTGAATCAAAGTGTTTTTCCTTTATTTGATCATCTTATTCTTTAAATAATATAATCTGTTCATATCACAGCTTATCAATTAGTACATTACAATATAATAGTCATTAACGTAAATCACGTATAATATTAATATATTAACTTTCACTTTATTTGAGGTTGTGGCATTACTACTTTTCAAATTATATCTTCAAGTTTAAATTATCATTCATTAACAATTAGCTCATAAATAATAATAATAATTTAATGAAGATCGGAATACAAAGAAAAATCTCTAAAGATTTCTGCTGCATCAGGTTCAAAAAGCACGAAATATTT
Source organism: Neelides folsomi (assembly GCA_034687125.1). Taxonomy (NCBI): domain Eukaryota; kingdom Metazoa; phylum Arthropoda; class Collembola; order Neelipleona; family Neelidae; genus Neelides; species Neelides folsomi. The sequence continues at coordinate 98,584 of JAQGBZ010000163.1, read as the reverse complement.
GAAAAACAAATTAAAATCAAAGCCAAGACGAAGGTTATGAAAACATGAAACGGGATCTCTTTCCAAACACGCGTCTGAATTGAAATGCAAAATCAAACCTTGAAGCTCATTTGAAATCCTGATGGAAAGAGATGAGTTTGGTGAAACAAGATGATGATCACTTTTATTTCCCACGAGACTCCCCAACAATGGTTTGAATTTGATAAGGATCCATCCAAAATGCGCGTCGACAAAACTCAATTTCTTTTCATTCTGACCTGGAGGTTTCGGGTCGGAAAAGTGATGAATTCATAGAAATTTAATTCTCTCGTCCAATGAGCCAATGACGAATTTCGAATTATTTGAAGGTGAGTCGGACGCGGTTTCCAATTTAACTTTCCTCTATAAATAAGGGGTGAAGTGTGGAAGTTGTTCCATCAGTTCCCAAACTTCCAGTCCTTTTAATCATCTCTCATCTCCATCCTCAATTTCCCCAGAGGAACTCTTCACGACTTGCTAGATTCCCCCATAAATCCCGTTAATTTCTCAAAGTTTTATAGCCACTTAAACGGATTATTATCCTCTTGTAAGCTCAGGACTTTAAAACCATTTCATTATCCAGAACCAGATTGGAACCATTACCAAAATCACCATTACGAAAATCATTCCCCGTAGGGGAATTTGGTTCTTTATAAAGATCCAATATTAGGCATATCGCTCTTCTCTACATGTTAATCTTTACTTCTTTACACTGATACATACATCATCATATTCCAGGAGGCTCAGCAGGAATCTGTTATAAATAAGATCATTAAATTAGAACGACCCTCGTTGTGGGGATAGGTGTATTAATATTATGTCAGATGTGGTGAGCGACTTTGAGACTTAAAGAGACGTCTGCACAAGTCAGTTGTCCTCCTTCATTTTCCCGGAGTGGTCCTTCGTCTGTCTATGAGGGATTGGAAAGTGATTTGGAAATCAACTATTGCGACTCGTCGTCGAGATCCTTTGGATCCCTGCTGTTTCCCACCAGACGAGTGAAAATATGTGAATTTCTCTCATTCTCTCCTTAACACTCAATTAAGAGAGATCCCACTGATAGGAGGAATTGACTGGAGAAGGGAAGAGAAATGAAACTACCAAAGAGTTTTGTCTTTATTATTATTTTCCTCGCTGTTCTTCTCATCACGGCCATTCTGATTGTTGTGGCTCGAAGAGGTTTGAATTCTTTAATTACCATTTGCTCACTAAATAAACTTCCTCATTAATAAAGAAAGATATCTATGTATGCATAGTATAAGATAACATACCATACATAGGGTTCAACATACTTATTTAGTAGTCTTTATTACGAGTACATTACATAAATAACAAATCATTTTAATTAAAACAAGGAAGCTGCCCAACTCCAAACTTTTTTTGTTACGGAAGCGATGTTTGCATCCCAAAGGTATCCCATTGTGATGGGAACCATGATTGTCCTGATGGAAGCGACGAAAATCCACTCGACTGCAGTTAGTTTAAATAAGATATTAATAATTTTATATATTAAAGAATCTTCAACTTATGAGACAAAACTTAGATCAGCTTGATGGAGTTGGGCTAATTCTTGATGTTATGAAGATAAAGTGCAATGAAGGAAACAAACGAACCACACATGCACCAAAATTAAATTTTAAAGAGAAAAATCTTTCTTGCAGTAAATCAAATTTCAAAATTATGACTTTTTATAAATTAAAGCAGATAAATCAATTGTTTCTTTAATTTTACAAGATGTCGATTCGATTTCCAAAAATTGTACTTGTGATTTTGATGATGCGTCAGATGATATTACGGTTTGTTGTCAAGATACATTTTGGGAAACTGTCCCATGGAAGGAATTTAATAATACACCGATGAGGCTGTAAATTAAAAATTAAAGAATTTACATATTTCTTACATATCATATGTACACTATTAATTACTACATGGAAATTCTTAAAACTTTAAACGCCAATTATTACTTAATGGTTTAGAAATTTCTACAATTTTTCAACATCAAAAAATTTCAAATGGAATGAAGACGAATTTCATTTAACGTCCTTAAAGCGAATGTATGTCAGTTAAAACATAGGCTTTATCCTTTTATCTTTAATTGACAATTTATAATATTATCTTACTCATAACTTAATAATGCTTATACTACTCTGATAGCGTTATTAATAACCACACTACTGTACCTTGGAAAATATTTAATCCGAATAAGAAGCTGGGGAAAATGTAAGATTCGAAATATGATATGTATGAATGTACGGTATAGCTATTGAAATTAATTCATTTAATTTAATAATGAACAAACTTAATCTACAGATACATTGAATATAGCGAAATTGCTACAATTGAAAGTAATGCATTTTGCGGAATTGAAGAACTCCATTGGCTTATCATTAGATATAATCCACGTCTTGAACGGATTGAACCAGGAGCTTTTTGCGACCTTGATTGCCTCGTGATTTTGTATTATTTTAACTTTAACTTTTATGAACTTTCCCTGATAATTTGATACATTTCATTTTCAATTTAGGGATCTTCAATCTAACAAATTGCAATTTGAGAATTACACATTTGATGGATTTCAGTACCTTCTAAAGATGTGATTTCTACGACTTGATTACAATTATAATGATATTTTGATTTACATCCAATAATAAGTTTTACAATATTATTATATTTTATATTTATTAACATTAAATATGGCTTAAAATGACTTTTTTGGTATAAAACTACCATTGGTATACTCTATCTTTACAATAAACGAAATAACAAAAAATTACAAATATTGGAAAAATAACTACACAGAATGGTTATATGTACTATACATTTAAAACTATTTATGGTATATTATTTATGTTACAATTTACAATTAACTTAATTTTAATAAATGATTGATTATAACCCGATTTAGGGATTTGAGAGATAATCGAATTGAGAAAATTGATCAGCTCCTATTTTCAAAGTTGACGTTTTTAGAGCAATTGTAAGATATAAACAAGTTGCACTTCAATTTGCATCACAATCAAATAATTCTTTTTAAACAAAAATTTTTCAGGGATTTGGCAAATAACAAGATTAAGTATATTCACAAGGATGCGTTTATCAGTAACTTGGAGTTAATTCAATTGTAAGTAGATGATCAAGTTTAATCTTAATTTTCTTAGAGTTATAATATTGTATACCTATAACCTTATTATTGGTTATTGGTAAAAGCAAGCTATACTATAACTATATTTACTATAATACACATAAAATGTATGAGTACTGTAGGATACATTGCAAATATCTGTACTATAATATTTTACTTTTAATATGATAATATTTAAATAAATATAAATAAATTCACTGATTCATATTATTTTCTACAGAGATCTGTCCAATAATAATTTACAGAAAATCGATCCAAAAGTGTTAAGTGGTAAAGAAGAACTCAAAGAACTGTAAGCGATTTTTATTACCTAATAAGTTAGCATACATAAATTTTAGGTTACGTTTAATCCTTAACGGTATAATAACATATATCAAATGTGTACAAAATTAAAATTATTTTACTGATTGTATTTAATATTTACTTAATAGGCTTTTATCCTACAATTCAATTCAAGAACTTTCTAATGCCTTCATGTCTAGTATTGGAAATGTGTCGACTTTGTAAAAATTAACAAAACTTTTAAACATATAATCATAACATAACGATATTACATGATTTTTAATTTGTTTACTTAACTGGATATTTTTAATACATAAGTCCGACTGTATTGATGTTTATTGTTCAACATTTATAGTACTTAACTTTTAAATGATGAATTTCATTTTCAGAAATCTTGAAGGACTTGATTTGATCAAAATTGACCTTGATACTTTTTCATCTATGAGGAACTTGAGATCAATGTAACTGTTTTACATAATATACTAATAATAATGTATATTTTTACAAACGTCGTTTATTATAACAATTATTTTATTTTTTAATTTCAGTTCGTTTAAAAACTACTCATATTGTTTTTACGTCCCAAAAGTTAGACTCTGCTTTCCAAATGCTCCAGGTAATATAGATAGCTATACATGCGATTAATTATCGTATTAAATATCATTATATGCATTATTTTATTATAAAGTTAGCTTCAATTGAGCACTAAGGAAAATTTCATCATTAATTACATATTGTTTTAATGTAGATACAATCAGTTCTCGATTGAATCTACTCGAGTCAAAAGTATTGAGGTATTTTGTATGGTTTCTTGGAATTGGCATTTTAACTGGCAACGGACTCGTCATCTTTATGAGACTTTATTTCAAGAAAAAAAACAAGTCTTCTATGAACCTTGGCAGTAAAGCTTTGGATATTCTTGTTAACAATTTGGCAGGTAATTGGATCTAAAAAATCTCAGTTTTTCACTCTTTTAAAGTTTACTTTTCATATAAATACTTTCCTATTTCTGGCAACTATTTACTTGAAAATATTAAGTATATCTTATTTAGGTGCTTAAACATTGTCGTAAAGGTTTAACGCTTAAAGGAATTTACCATGCATGCTCAATGTCATACTATGTAATTAAATGGCAGAATTTAACATAATGGTTATAGTAAAAAATGGATTTTAATTAATTAATGTAATATGAAACCTCCAAATTTACCTTTGAATTTCTTAATTAAGTTTCGGATCTCCTCATGTCGATCTACGTCTACACAATTGCATTCAAAGATCTATTGACACGCGATACTCTGAGGAATAACGGATATTATTGGCTTCGTTCCTGGCTATGTCAAGGAATCGGGATCGTTTACGTCGTTTCACACGAGGTCAAATTTCTAATCAAAACTCTTTTAAATGATCAAAGTGGATGTCGAATAAAAATGATGTATATAAATGTATGAACTTGGATAATAGACATCTCTCCTATTCCTCACTCTCATCTCACTCGAGCGATATTTCGTCGTAGGAGGAAGAATAGACAGAAACAGCCCTAAAATTGGCAAAAAGTGCTCTAATTTTCAATTTTTAATTAAAAATACATTAGAACATTATAGTGCTATTATATCATTTAATTGATTCAATTATGATGGTAATTTCAGACTTGCAATGGTGGTTTCTGGAATTATTTGGATGACGACAATTATCCTTGCACTTTCCCCAAGTACACACTTTTCCCTATTAATTATCCAAAACTTTTCATGGCTTTTCCTGTGAATCTTTTCACGGCTTTTCCTTTGCATTTCCGAGAAACGTTTATTGATTAGAAAGTTAAAAGTTAAAGTTTTGGTTAAAGGAAATTTCATTGGAATTGGAATATGATGCAAAACTTTTTTTATTATCTTATCTAGAAATTTTGCTGTCGAATAGCTATAGATTTTATGGAAGCAACTACTTGTGCATTCCCCATTTCCTGGACGAACCCAAAGGTCTTGGTTATGAATATAGCGCTTTGATTTACATTGGAATCAACTCAATTTGGTATTATGGTCCTATAATAATTTTATTAATTATAGATAGTGTAAAACCATTAAAAGTGGATTAATCCGATTAACTTGACTAATAAGGCGGTGAGACGCAATACTAATATTGATTCCCACAGCGTTCTATTTATAACGATGTCATACACTCGGCTTTTTCTTGCTGTGCGGAAGACGAGGAAAAAAACTCCGGATCAAAACATTAAATTATCTCTTGCATTGCGGTTCACCATTCTCGCTTCGGCTGAAATTATCTGCAGCTCTCCCATGATTGTTGGAAAAATTATGGCCCTTGTTGGTTATGACATAAAAAGTAATTTTTTAGATAAAACCCGCACGTGTAATTATTTATTTTGTTTATTATCATTATTTAATGTATAATTAAATATTACATCATTATTGCTTATTTGGCATGCAATTAATTTTTCCGAGAATAATATTTGTGATTTTAAGATTACACAGCGTTCATCATTTGTCTTCTTCCTTTCAACTCGGCCGTGAATCCATTGCTTTACACTCTTACTACTGGAGAAGTTGCAACGACACTTCGTGGATGGATAATCAAATTGAGCTCTTGTGTGCTGAAAAATGTTCGGATATCAAAGCGGGCTTCTTTGATTTGGGAAAGGTTGAGATCCCGACCTTCATTGGATAATAAGGAGGATGAGACGGGAGTCACAGACGATCCACAGAATTTGACTCCAAATAATATGAGCCATAGTGATTCAGGAAAATCTGAAGAGTTCATTTACATAATGAATAATCTATCCACATATCGTTCTGTTACAAAAGTTATAAAAAGAAATTAGATCGTACGAGTATAAGTTAAAAGTACTTATAAGCTAACTGATACACAATAAGAAATGATGTACCTTATTTATACATAAGTATCTACCATATAAGTATACATAATATGTACATTATACATAAGGTATACAGGAGTATCTAGTTTATGTCTTACACAGCTTAATTGCATAATGTCTTCAAAATTATTTTTAATGGAATATGGAATTAATATAGAGTAGAATAGGGTATAACAAATATAAAATTAATAATATTATAAAAACATAGCCGTTTATTGTCACTTGTGCATTGTTGTCTTTTAAGATCTCAAACATTGTCAGTATTTCTACGATCGTTTTTGTATTATTGAAGTGAAAACTTATTTAAATGCTTGTATTTTATACTCGTACTGATACTTAACTAAAACTTTAGGCACATCTGCATCAACTTTTGTCTTGAATCTCTTGAATAAACTTATACCAAGTTGGCAGTTATGTAGTATATGCATTAGGCAAAAATATAAAAAATACTAAGTTTAACGTGTTTTATTATGATTAAAAATTGAGATAAAACTTGACTTAAAGGTTTCAAAGGCCGAAGCATATAAAAATCAATATAAATACAGATACATAATATTATTATTTATAAACGTAAAATAACTTAACTAAAGCTAAGTGTTAATAAATGTTATAAAATTATATTTTACATACTGGTAATATTCAATGGTTACAGAATGTCAAATGGTAACGCTTGGGTTATTTTTAACTTTAAAGGAATTTGGAAGTATATCACTTTGTACAGAGAACCTTGAATTTCTTCCACGTGTACTTCCGTGTCCAGAATGAGAATAATCATTTTCAGACCCAAATTTGAGTGAGCAAATTTCAACAAACAAAACTAGAGAAAAGCAAAATTAAAAATTTAAGTTTCATATCAAATCAAATATACAAAACAAATCCAATATACTTCAATTTTACTTCCAAAATAAAATATTCTCAAATACTTTAATATTACTTTTAAAGCAATGATATTTTTTGGTCAAATCTCTCAACGTTTGTAGCTTGCAAACAAATATGAGAAAAATTGCAAATCCTTGTGAGAAATTGATCATGTCAAATACGACCACAATCCAACATGAAGCTTCGTCATTTGGACGCGCAGCCCAAGATATGAAATCACTACACCAAAATACTCCCATTACGATGAACAATTTTGCAAAGATTTTAAACCTAATTGATTCAAAATAAAATATAATTTTTATCATTCCACGCAATTAATTTGTTATAATTATTGTACAAGTCAATGTGGTCATTACGATTCTTTTTGTTTTGATAGTCTTCTCTCAATCATCTTCTTTCTAATTTTGCAAGCAAATAAAATGTAGAGAGTGGAAACAAAAAGAAGTAAATTAATGAGAAGCAAAATTCCAATCCAGTAATAATGATAAATTCCATCCGCTTGAGCAGATATGAAGCATCGTCCGTATCCATATTGGGGATTTATGTAATTCTTAAACAAACACATTCCTGGTTCACTAAAAATGCATTAAATAATATTCTTGAGTCTTTACAATTATAGATCAAAACTTTAATATAAATATTTAATGAATGGTATAATTTATAATGATTTCTGCTTGCAATGATTTTACGCATAATTTAATAATTGGTAACATTACTAAAAAATTGTGACTCACACTTCTCCGTTTATTGACTTATCGTGTGTGTCCAAACTAATCCCAACGAGAATATTTATGAGAGGAATGCCAAAAGCAAATCCAATATATGAGAAATATATTTTAAAGTCACGAGAATTCATCTTTTTGTTAGTTGGCATTGAATTTCTAATGGTTGTATGATATACATTGAGTCAGAAACTTAATTTCATCATTTCATAATTACTTACACTTAGAATTAAGTATGTAATTACAAAGGGTTTACCTGAAAGTCCACCAGAGATCAACGTTTATTACAGTCATCCAAAAGAATTGAGAAAGTAAGAAAAAATGTGCAAAAATTCCTAATACAAAAATTCACAGTTATTTGCATTCTTACAATTAGCTATAATTACTTAGAGCCATATAAGATAACGAATTATACTTAGGTATATACATAGGATATTTAAATGAAAGGTGTAAAATAAAATTAGAATTACCGATTAAAATACAAGAAATTCCCGGCGCATTTACCAAAGTTGAAGCAGCTTCATTCTTAACAATTGGAAGTTTCGAAGTAGCCATGAAAAACAATGCACAAAAAGAAGTGAAAATATAAGAGAGAATGACCATCATGTGAAGATTGAGCTTTTCGTAATTGAGAAGGAAGACAACAACCGTCAAAAATAGAAATACCGAAGAGACATATAAAGCGACACAATAAATGAATTCAATTAAATCTGTTTCACTTTCTAAGCATAATATCGCTTCTTCATGCTATGAAAAATAAATAATAAAATTATATTAAAATCACTCAAAATATTCTAACTCTAACTATCAGTAATTGTAAGTTTGAAACTCTAAAGCTCTAAATCACATACAAAATGGAATTATACTTACAAGTTGTTCTTCCATGTCATTTGTCTCTTCATACTCTTCAGTGTCATTTAAATTCCAGAGGATAATTATTTCGTCTTCCAATCCAGAATATACTTCATTTTCTTGAAAAATTTTTAAACCATCAATGCAAAATGAATCATATAATTTCCAAATATGCTCTTCATTTTGGAAAATCCCCAAGCTTCCATTTTCAAGTAATTTGAATCTAAAATTCAATTATTTAAGCTTAGAATCTTGCAATTACATAAAGGTAAATAGTCTGTAAAAATATTTCATAAGCTTTTAAAATTTTAATATACTTACAATGCTCGGGAGGATTCATTGTGAATATCTCTTGAATACATTTTGAATAATGATTCATCTTCTAAAATATCCTCATTTATCCTGAATTGTAGCTTTATGCTTATTTGTTCTGTTTCGCTTAACCGTTCCAAGCAGTTTGCATCTTCGTGTGTATGTAATTTATAAAATGTTGGCTTCCAATAAGATTCTTCATTTTCATCTGAACAGCCGTTTAAGGTGTAATCATAAACTTGGTGAGCTGGACAACATTTTGGAATGCACGGAGATTCACCTCCACATTTTGGTACACATGTTTGCACTTTTAATGAGTTACTGAAAGATCTTCATTAAAATTCGATTAAATTGATGAAAAAAATATTGATTTGGAAGTAACATTGTAAATGTTTCTTACCTTTGAAAACAATATTGTTCAAGATTATAAATTAAATTGTCTATTTTGATAGCTCCATTCTTATAAATCTTTTCAATGTTTAAATTTAATTCTGAATTACTTGGATTGCAATCAATATACTTTGATCTAGAATTTTTGTACATGAATTATGAATATGAATACAATTATGATGTAACGGTATTAGAAATGATTTTATATTTAAAGAACTTACTTATTTGAAACAAGTTGATAATTAGGAAGAAATTCTTTTACTAATCCAGCTATTTGATCATCGTTCTTTGTTTCATTTTGACAATAGTTTATAGGGAACGTCGTATTTTTAAAATCATCTTCCGCTATTGAATTTGTCGAAAATATAATTTGGCTAATTATAGTTGAAATTAACAATCGGTTGAATTTACATTTTAAATAAACCATTATGAAAAGTTTATTAACTTCAGTTAGATATCGATTAAAAATATATTTGTGAGCCAAATTATGTAGAGCCTTTCCTTGAGTTGTGAAGATTCACACTCGATCAACTCTTTCAGCTCAACTAAATCGACTTTCTACCATACAACGAATATTTATATTGGTCAAATCGGCCAAAACTTTGCTAGATAGAGATATGTTCTTTAAAAATCTTTTTAATAAGAAACAGAAACACTCATGCGGTTAATACCTAAAAAAATGTACGAACCAACATTCATCAAAAAACTATATTTTTATATTGTCTCATATGAATTAATCAACATGTTTACAACAAATATTTTTCTGATTTACATTACTTGTGTATGTAATATATATTTGAAGTAATTAAATCATACATGGTGATATTTATACATTGCAATGCGTTATATTCAAGTTTAGGAGTACAATACCAAGAGATTACATAATTACTGACGATACATTCTGTTCTCACAGTATTAATTTTTTATCAAAAGGGAAACCAAAGGCACATCATCCAAGATATCTTGACCCACAATTTCCTGTTTGAATCATAAAAAAATTGCAAAATTCTTAAATGTCTTATATTCTAACGTTCTAAATGTAGTCTATTCTCATACTCTACATATTACATTAACTGTCTTAAGTATGTGTATAAACTTAACAATTACATGGTATAAGTAATATATTATTTAAAGATTATAATGTATTGTATCTCTACTTTTAATTATAGATAATCATTTGAGAGAGTTAAACATTATTGAAAATACAGATTTACATTATAGCATACATAAAAAAGTATAAAATAATTATTATACGTTCATTAATGTATATGCTAATATTCTAAGTTCTCGATGTATGTATTTAGTATAAACCCAAAATATAACAGTATACCTATTTTATAAAACATACATACTCTCATTAGAAGTTAGTTCTTGAGCTCCCGCTTTTAGAACATCATTTAGTTTAACACTAGTTTTAATTGTGATAGATATAAATTAACGTTATCTAAATGATGTTCTAAAAGGCGGGAACTCAAGAGATAACTTTCTAACGAGAGTAGGTACTTAGGTATATAACATGTGTAAAAAGAGCGAAACATTTAAAAATAGTATTAACGAAAGACGCAATAAACTTTCAATTCCATTATTATGAACTTGAGTAGGTACAAAACAGAAATGTGTTATGTTATAGAAGGATACACCTACCACTTATTAAACCAAATTAATTTGGGAATAAAATTCATACACTGTATCGGGTTATTTACAATATTATTATGTTTATGAACTATTTATTGCCGATTCGACCTCTATGTAGGAAAAATCAGAAAAATTAAGATTAAAAGAATCAATGTTAAAATGAAATGTTTTTAAACATCAGTAAAATGTTTTATTAAATTATTAATTAAAGCTCATGTCATTTCGCAATATTGTCAACAAAGAGGAAGAAGTGCTTTGACCTTATTTAAAACCATCAAATGACCTAAATAAATATGGTTAAATACAAAAATCACAAGTGACTACAAAATAAACACAAAAGGAACAATAAATAATAAAGGTGACGTTGAGTCCGGCTTGACGCTTTACTTTTGAGGTATATTAATTATTATTTGAGTACAGCTAAGCTTATGAATCGTTCAAAACTGGAAACACGAGTGAAAACGGATGGGAGATTTGTTGAACACGAACTGAATCCATATGAAACAATGCCAATGAGTTCCATTAGGCCGTTCCTGCTCCGCTTAACCAATGCTTTATAAATTCAATTGAATAATAAGTTAAATATCCAAGTTTTTAGAGATTTTTAAAATTAATTGATATACATAGTGTATCTATTATGTATTTATAATAAATAAATATTAGGTAATTTACGTCCACCCGAATCACCCTGCGAAGAAAAAGAAATACATTTCTGTTATAAATCAGTAGATATAATTCTATAGTATATAATTTAAGTTGAGTTACTGCATACAAAGCAAATGGATGTTGAATTAGCAGAAACAGTACATAATTGGCTTGATGGAACATTATAGTTAATGACTTTTCCAGATATTTCATACAATTTGCAATTTTTAGTTTCAACGATGTTAACTGTAGTTTTTTGTAAAGGAAGATTTTGAGGATTTCCTTGGGTGGCATTCAATCTCCCCCATCCACTCACGGTCGCCTCACCATATTCAATCACATCTTGGTATTTTACACAGGTTGAGATACGGGTTAATAATGTTAATTATAATTATTATTATTCAAGTAATTAGCATTTTGATAACGTTTAATAATTAAACATAAATATAGTCAATAAAGTCAAAATCATTGGAAGTACCTTTTGAAAATAGACAAATTGGTAGAAGATTTCTAGAGAATTTAATATTTTCTACGACTCGTATGACGGCAATATCATTCAAAAAGGCAAGACTTGGCTAAAGAAAAATTAATCAAACAAATACAAAAGTAGTAAAGTCAAATTAATAATCAATATAATAACAATAAAAAGTTAATTTTTTAAAACTATGTACCATACTTACCATACATAATTACTGTATACTTTTATTGTACTTTAAGCATTATTTTTATTTATATTATATGGTACAGATATACGGTATAGGTAATTAAGATTTAATTATCTTATTATCTAATATCTAACCGTATACTCAAGATGAGAAATGATTGATTCAATATGATAGATCTCCTTCTCAGATCCAATATCATCCAAACCCAACACAATCCTTGTTTTATTAAATTGATTTTTCTTTCTATCAATAAAAGTATTTCATTAACCGTTTTAATGTACACAAGTTATAAGTATTACTAATGAAACTACAAATATTATATTAGATGATAAATTGAAATTTATACAATCCTTACCCAACAAGACAATGAGCAGCTGTAATAATTGTCTTATTAGAAATCACAGAGCCTCCACAAATATGATGCCATTTTTTTGTAACAGTCAAGATTTGTATGCTGGCCTTTTACATAAATCAAATATAAATAAAACATCTGAAACTTACAATAACAGTACAATTGATTACTTAAAGTTAGTTAATAAGATCAACCTGCCAGGGAAATTCATTTCCCTCTGCATTAATTCCACCAATAATGAGAGGGATGATTTTTGTTGGCCTCTCGTTTACTTTTTTAAGTTGAAAAGTATTAACTATCGGTGGCTCAAAAATTAATTGCCTTCCACATCCTTCATGGCTTTTAAAAGCATTGGTCATCATTTGGATTTCCTCTTCACTCACTTGACTCACCTTCACTTTCCAACGTGTGACGTTGGATTGGGAGACGACGAGGAAAGTGATGGGTTGTTTCGGCTTAGAAAATACAATTCCTTCTCGAGTCAAAACGGATTTTCAACTCAAATAATTTATTTTACTCACCTGAAATTCCATCCATTGTGCACATTCCTTCTCCCGGTCCGCTCAATCCACCCAAAATGATGAAATTATCATGAAGGCAGATATGCCCACTTGAGCCCACTTTGATTCCATCTGCAAAAGGAAGGTCAAGAAAGTCGAGCCTAAAATTAAACGTAAATAATGAATTGTCAGATTTCATTTGTGAAAGTAAACTTTCTTAAAAGTAAATAATGTTCTATTCAGTCTATATTACGATTCAATTCAATCTTTTAAAACTTATACAAAATTGAAAAATACATAAGTTGAGAAAGTCTGTAATATTAGGTCAGAAATTGTACATATTTTATTAGATATATTTTATTAGTTTATAAGGGTTAGTTATAAAGTTATAAGTTATAATGATACTTGAGCGCTGCGAAGTTTCCTTCCATTTTCATTGAACAATGGATAGGGCCTTTGACTTGAGACGGGTATCCTGGTGAAACGAAAAAGGAGATCTTTTCTTTCCCGACCCCCGAGCAAGTTCTCTCAACTGAAATAATATACGCATTACATAATATAATTTAACAAGAATTCATTATTTTTTGTTATAAATATCATTAACATTTCAGCTTCACTGATTATGTATCTACAATGAAGATTTAAGCAAGCTTGTTAAACCAATGATCTCATTTTTAGCATAGATTATTGACAAAATATTCTTTTTATTTTGCTATTTCAAATTCACAAGTAATGTGAAACATTATTTTCTAAAATATTAAAATATCATAATAAAATTCGTAACATTTTTATGAAGTTTAATATAGTATAAACATACATCGACAGCAAAATCTTTCATTAACACAGGTTCCACTTGAACGGCCACCAGCAGCTTCACAATCTGTTCCAATTTAATGATGAATACAATATAGGCATAATATCGAATGTACACCATTTCAGTATTCACTGTATTTACAGCTTATGAAATCATAAATATCTAATCAAATAGGTGAAAAGAAGGGAAAGCAAAACCTTGAGACTCAATTTGATTTTCCTTATTATATTAAGTAATACCTTTTCTGCTGATGCATGCTCCTTCGCATTTTAATCCCGCTGGCTCCAAAATCCAAGTTGATCGAATTGGAAGACCAAAGAGTTGAGAAGGGAGTTGGGGACGAAGAGACTCGGGAGAAACGAATACGAAAAAGAACCAGAAAATTATCATGGATTCTCCAATGATTGGCTCATATGCGGATGATGATCCAAGGATCAAATCCATCCTGACTTCATCATGGTTTTAGATCAAATGAATTAAATGGAAAGTTCTTCTTTCCGCTCATTATTTATAAGTACTTGACATTATTCTGTGAATGATGAGAATAAATCTAATATTGTAAGGTATTGCTTTATCATTATACTGAATTTCCCATGCGATGAGTTGACTTTATGTTATTTACCTATTTGCATTAAAATAAAATAAATATAAGACACACACCAAATATTTCTATTTTATAGACGTTTGAGCATATAAAAACGTGAGCATTGATCAAGAAGAATTCGTGACCCGTTGTTCAGCTCAATTTTCTATTATTATAATGCTGAAATGATGAAGGCTGGACAATATTAACAGGCAAGAGCTCTGGTCTGTTAATATAGAGAGTAGGTATAATACTATATACATACTAATAGGTATGTGAGGTAATTTAAGTTATTTTATTATAACATTGAAATATTTACAAGTCATCATCAAAATGGTTTTTATTCAGAAAAAGAACCGAATTAATATAACGAATGAATGTTAATATAAAACTACCATTATAAATTATAATGTTTAATTTCAATGTTTCTAATTGGATTCATGATTCGAAATCTAAAAGTAATGACCGTCAATAAAAAAACTAAATGAGCTTGGTGTGTTTAAAATTCGCTTCCCAATATTATTTATTCTATCTGAAAAGGTTTAAATTGAAGGACAACTGTTCGTATTAGTATTATACAGTCGTAGTAGTTATTTAAATGGGAAAATCAAATATGAAATTTTTATGAATGTAAGAAACTAATGAATTTAGGGGAAATAAAAAATTAATCAAAATATTCAGACTAAATCTCAAGTTCAATATAATATTGGCTTATATTTTCACCGACCAATCATTATAAAGATTTTTGTCATGAAAATATAGCTTTTACCAATGAAATATAAAAGTTACCAATTAAATACAATTCACGTAGGAAAATATAGCTTTTACCAATGAACATATCATTACAACCAATTAAATGCAATTCGTGTAGTAAAATATATCTGTTAACAATGATAATATCATTATTGCCAATTAAATTGAACTCATGTAGTAAAATACAGCGCTTAACAATGATATTACATATATCAATTATGTAAATGTTTGCCAATAAATAAGGAGTAAATTAAATGTACAGGGTGGGTCTAAAGTCGCTTCAGACATTCAGAAACCAAGGATTAAAAAATCTGAGGCGACTTTAGACCCACTCTGTACATAGGTATATGTTTAAAAGAATATGGTTAAGTGATAACTTTGATATTTATGAAAATTATTTATTATAGTCATATTTAATTTTTGAAGGGTGTAAAATGTAAAATAAACAACAAGTTAAAAGTAAAATTAATATAACATTAAAATTTATCTAATCTAATCCTCCCTCTTCCTGCCAACGATTCAAATAATGAATATGATTATATGAAATCATCTATCATCAAAGTCTTACACCGAAACGCATAATTACATAGGTCACATAAAATCACCAAATTCAATATAAATTATGTTACATATAAGATACAATTTTACATAAGCGACATAATTCAGTATAATTTACGTATTTTCGGTTAATTTGATATACATAAGTTTAAGAGGTTAGGTTAAACAACTTAAAAAACAATTTTAGGAGCTTAATGGACGTATTTATTAATCAGAAAATGTTAGATAATATTTTATTTTTATGTATCAAAATGTTAAATCATGCTAACAGCATACGTTGGATGCTACCGAAATACCCAATCCAACAAGCTATTTAAGGAAGCATTAAACCATTATGTCTATATGCCCCAAATATAGCCAAGTCTAAAGCACTGCTTGGATAAGGCGCTAAAATGAACGTAGAGAAAGTCAAATCAAGCAAATGAAATCTCAAACAAAAACCTATAATTAATGTCATAATTAATTGTCGAATTTTTGTAACTTTAACAAGATTGATATTTCTTAAAGTATTTAATGGTTTAACTGGTAATAAGTCTTAATTAAAGCCAAGAATAAAATTTAACGTAAATTGTGATGTTGTTGATGATGTTCGGTTAATTTTCTGATGAAAAAAGTAAGAAGGGAAAATCTGAAAATCAATTTTTCACATGCCAAACGTCCCGCGACTCGGTCTGACTGGTGTGATTTCTAAAATAATTATATTTTAGTTAGTTTATGACTAGCTTGTAATTTTAATTAATATTGAGTTGAGTTAGAGTAAAACGGATTTTAATTTCTAGATTTAAAATGCCGAAAAATCGAAAGGTTAAACCACTGCTGTCAGAAACAGGAATTTTGCACTTGCAGAATTCCTTTGTCCATCCTTCTGAAGAAAGTGGGCTTCTGAGCACAGTCGGTGGCAATGAAGACTCTCATGGCCTTGTTTTGGCACCCAATTATGGATACGGAATCGAAGCCTCCAAAATCCTCGAGAAGAACAAAAAGGGTGAAGCTGAATTTCTCGAGAAATTGGGAAACTCAAAGGAACAAACGAGTGAAAAGCCGCCTGAAGTAGTTATCGAAGAAAATAATGCCGACTCCGTAGCAGATTTAGTCCGGTCGATCGGCGGTGCAAAAAATGCTCCAATAAGTATGCGAGAAATCTTCGACGATCGAATTAAACAAGATGAGACTAAAGAAGAACGTGTAATGGACACTAAAGAGACTGAAGACTTTTACGCGAGCATTGGAATAAAGACTGCTAATGATCCTTCAGAAGCTGACCAACCTAAGGAATCCGAATTAACCATTCAAACACATATTCCTGTCTCGTCACAAACGGAACCAGTTGACGAACGAAACTCAATAGCTGAATTTTATAAAGATTACAATCGCGTCTATCATTATTCTGTAGCAGCTGAGCCTTATGGAGACAAACGATTGGAATTTGGTCTCCCCATTGTTCCAGATGAAGAAATGGAAGTTGATCAAAACATCATTGAATTGGCTCAACTTGCTCAAAGGGCCAAACAGGCAATGGAAGCAGCTGCTAAAAGGGCAATGAAAGAAGCAGAAAAAGTCACTTATGATCCGCTTCCAATGGAAATAGTCCCGTCAACTACAGCAGAAAATCTTGGAATTAACGATAACACAACTTTGAATGAATTTTGGAATTATGTCAAAGATGATCCGCATGATTTTAATAGATGGACATATCTTATTCGAAACGTTGAATTGCAGGTGAGCTAATTTTGATAAATAAAATTTATTTAGGTATATAATTATATCTGTATTAACTACCTTTGTTAGGTTATATAACTTATTTATATTTTTTACAGGAAAGTCTTGATGAATGCCGAAAAGCTTATAGTGCATTTCTTCCTCTTTTCCCATACTGTTTTGGTTATTGGAAACGATTTGCAGAACTCGAAAAAATGCATCATTTTGTTCAAAGGTGATTTGAGTAATTGCAGTTTGATATAAAAATTACATTTTGTTATTCTTAATCAATTCTTCATTTTATTTAGATCATTGAAGATTTTGGAAAGCGGTTTGGAGTTTATTCCTCTTTCTGTCGATATGTGGCTGTCATATATCACCTTGTTTTCAGAAATAAATTCACACCTTCCAAATTACGGTTTTATTGTCAGAAAGTAAGAAGATATAAAAAGCACAATTTGAATGTTTAACAAAATTGAATTATAAAATATATTTTTATGTACAACCCAACCTCATAAGAGTTGGCGAGCTCTCTCATTTGTTACAAACCAGTGAGAGCGCCAACTTATATGTGTTTGGGTTGTAAATCTTGTAAATTTTTTAATATGAATCAATTTTTAAGGAAATATGAAAAAGCATTGAAGACAGTCGGAATGGAATTTAGAAGTGATGCAATTTGGGAATCTTACATTCAATGGGAAATGAGAAGCCAGAAATTAAGAAATGCATTTTCGATTTATAAAAGACTTATTCAAACTCCAACAAGGCTTTACAATCGACATTGGGATGAGTAATATAAAAACCACGAATGATAAAATATTACTAATTTTAAAGCAATGAAGTTTAGTTGATTGATTAATCATTTTATTTCAGTTTAAAGGCTTTAATTCGTGATCATCATCCCAGAGATTATTTATCACATGATGAATATGAGTTATATCGGAGAAAGGGTTGCAAAATACTTAAGCTTAAATACAAAGAAGAGCCAGAAATTGAACCTGGAGAAATTTATGAAACAACCAAGCCAGAAGATCAACTTATGACTTACCTGAAAGATAAATTGGTTGGCAAATTGTCTAAAATTCATGATAAATGTGAACTTGAAACGGACAAAAGATGGGATTTTGAAGATAAAGTAAGCTTTCATTTAAACAAATATTTTGTGATTTTATGTTATCTTAATATTTTTATTAAATCACTTTTAGATCAAAAGACCTTATTTTCACATTCAACTTCTCGACGTCCGCGATATAAGAAATTGGGAAGAATATCTTGACTATGAAATTTCCCTAAAGAACCTCGACAGAATTGTTTTGTTATTCGAAAGGTGTTTGATTAGTTGTGCTCAATATGAATATTTTTGGTGCAAATATGCTCGCTACCTTGAAACGCATTTCCGAGACCCAAATTCTCCCAAAATTTCATTTCATTTCCAAAGGGCAAAAATGAGTGTTGAAATTTCCAAGAAAGACACTGAAGAAGAGGAAGTTCTCATCAATACAATTTCCGATCTCCTTTCTGAAATTATTGATACAATTGAGGAAGCTGAAGATGACGAGGAAGATGTAAAAGAATGTATTGAATCGATTCTTAATATTGTTTCTGGAGACTCTCAGTTAAATCATATTATTAGTGGAAGTGAAAGTGAAGAAATGGTAAGACGCGTTAGTCCCCAACGTCAACCTAGAAAACGAAAACATTTGAGTGGTCACTCAGATTCTTCTGAGTGTCCACCCAAATATAAAGAATTTTTACCCCCCAAAGAAAAAGTCCCAGAATACGATTTCTTCGCTTTTCTCAACATCCCTAGTTTCCCAATTCCTACCATACAATGGCACGAGATCGTTCGAGATGTTTACAAACGAGCAGCCATTGTTCATTGTCCAAAGAAACCAGCCATTAGGCTTCAATGGGCAGCCTTCGAGGAGGAAATTGGTAATTTCTTTTTGGTTGATATTTATAATATCAATAATAATTGTCTTAATCCTCCTTTTTTTATGTCGGTAAGTCATTTACTGAAATTGTAATGTATTTTGGTCATGATAATTAAAATGGAAAATTCGAGATTTTTCTTTCAGGGATTTTGATAAAATGGCATGAAATGAATTCATTTTTACAAGCCTTGTTTAAAAATGTTCATTTCATGAATCCGTAATAGGAAATGTGGAACAAGCAAGGGAGTTGATCTTGCATGTCTTGAAATGGTATCCTGATCTACTCGTTGCAAAATCTCAACTTATAGAACTCGAACGTCGCATCGGGAACTATGATGAAGTCACTCAAATTTACGAACAACTCATTTCAAGAGTGAAGTCAAAAGAAGAATTCTCAATTTTAAGTCTTAAATTTTCAAGATTCCTTCATAAGGTGATTCCACTTTGATATTTCAATATAAAAATTTATAACTTTTGGCTGATTTACTTTCAACTGTTTATGTTCTACAAGTAATTGATAATTTTAATACGATTTACATAATGATAAACATTCAATTACTAGGAATGTGGAAAAACTGATAAAGCACTGGGAGCACTACGAAAAGCAATTAAAAATGACAAAGGAAATCCAAATCTTTATAATTACGTTTACGAACTTTGTTACACGAGATATCCTTCGGATAAAAAAGGAGCTGTGGCTGCTCTTGACCTCGCACTTTTAAGGGCTCCATTGAGCAATCAAGAGAAACTTTCTTTTCTCAAAAAGAAAGTTCTTTTTCTACAGGAACATGGAGAGTTAAGAAGGTGAGTTTTGTTACATTATACAGTTAACATAATTTTTTTAAGATCTAAATTTATAATTAATTAATTGAACATGTAATTTATATTGAAAATTCTTTTTATAAATTAACCATTGTATAAATATTTCTATTTAGGAAATGTACATTAAAATACATTGAAAATAATAATTTTATTCAATCTAGATATCGTGATACATTAGATGAACTCCACCAACTTGAATTAACAATTAAGAAAGAGCAAGAAGAAGAAGAAAAATGGAAAGAATTTGATAGGAAATTAAAAGAAAGGGAAAGTCAAATGTGCCTTCAAGCTTTTCCTGTTCCTTCTTATGGTGAAAACCAACAACATCCAGTTCCAATTGAATTTGACTCCATTGAAGGCGCCAATTATAATGAAATAACCGAGGTTGGTCAACTTGGTCCAGTTGTTGAAGTTTACAAGAAAGTTGCTCCACCTGAAGAATTCTTAAACACCAACCCTAACTATGGTTATGACTCAAGACATCCTGATCAGAAACTGAGGGTGGAAATGGCCCAAAAGGAATATGAGAAATTGGAAAGCAGAGGAATACCAGAGGAATTGAAAGATGAGAATTATGAAAGTTCAACTCCTAAAAAGATGAGACTTGATCAGAAAGCGCCAGTTCCTTTTTATCTTATTCCTCCGAGAAATGCATGCCTTGAAAGATACCTTGGGGGTCCAACGTATATTCCAAATCATGATGAATCTAATGTTATAAGATTACAGGTAATAATATAATAAATTAAGAGCACTTAAAAATTTATTTTATATCAATTTTATTTTATATATCTTTTATTTAAAAATAAAAAAAATTATTTTATTTTTTTCTAGGCCCCAATTGATGTAAACAGTCTTCCTAATTTATCTGCTGCGATTAATGTACCAGAGGCGTTTGTCAAAGACGGAGGAGAATTATGTCTGAGTGATACAATACGAGGATTTTCGAACATTCGCTATTGGCCATCGTTCTTTTCAATGAAGGGCAATACGGTAAATTTATAAAAATTAACATTTTCTAATACATTTTGGTATTAAAATATTTGTGATCATGTAATATAGTAATATATTTCAATATAATGTAAATTATTTATTGATTATTTAGGAAATGTTTCGCGCAATTCGTCGTGGAATAAAATGGCATCAAAAACAAGTATTGACCAATCAAGGAAGGATGAGGCATCTTAATCGACTTGTTTCGTGGCTTGGCCCATGCAATTTCACTTACAGTGGAATGACATTAAAAGCATGTGAAGATTGGCCTCGGGAAGTTATTGATCTCCTTCATAGGCAAGATCATAAAAATTTAATTCTAAAATGAATTTCGCATTAAGTATTTCAACATTTATAAATTATTTAATTAAATTCAATAACGTTTAATGTCATTTTGATATAATTTTTTAGGGTTAACAAATTAACTAAATGTGAGTTCAATTGTTGTTTCCTCAACTTATTTCGTTCGGGTCACGATTCTATTTATTGGCATACTGAAGCTGATAAAACATTAGGATCAAATCCTCCTATTGCTTGCATAACATTAGGTAGAATTACAATTTAAATTAAACTGTTAAAATAAACAAGTCTTATTGATTTACAAAAATTTAAAAGTCAATTCTTAAATTAAAGGGAATCAGCGAACCATTGAATTGAAAAAACGAGGTCAGAATGTCAATTTTGTTCGAATGCCGCTTGATGCTGGAAGTTTATTTCTAATGGAAGGAGCAACTCAAGCAGATTGGGTTCATCAAGTGAGTGTTCATTTGAGTCTTACTAAAATCCAGATATATAGTAAGTTTTATCATTTCATTTTTTACAAAAATAATAATTTTTTTTTCAGTTTCCGAAAGATCCATCAATCAAAGAGGAGACCATATACATTTGCCTCAAAGTTGTTCATGCTATTGAAAATGTTAGCGAGGAAGAAATTAAAATGGGAATTCTTACATCTCCAAATTCTTTACCTGTCGAAACACCACCGGTTCGCGAAAACTCTAAAGTTGAAGATAGCCAGAAGTCGCTTATTAAAAAGAATGTTAGTATTGAAGCATCAAAGACTGAAATAGGACCTAAAGAGAAATCATTAGAAAAAGCGCCTACAAGCCCTGAAGTAATAATTCTTAATGAAGAGAATAACTCAGACTCGACAAAGGAACAACTTCCGGTGGAAACAGCTTCTTCTTCTGATGAAGCTAAAACCAATATTAAAAAGAAAGAAAATCCAAAACCTCATAAACCTAAAATAATTTTTTGTGATAATGTCAGAACAATTTTATAAATTGAAATTAAATTAATGTATTGTTCGATACTAAACTTATAAAACGAAACTTACAAAACACTGTTGATCACGGAAATTTTTATTATTTTATTGAATATGATGTGATTAAAAAAATACTTACAAGTTCATACCGTAATTAAGTATTAAAATTCTTAAATTGTTAATAAAAGACTTATTAATTATAAAGAGCGCTTGACCTTTTTCTTAAAATTATATCTTTAAATGCATAATCGTGAGACAAATCCTAATTATTTAACTACTCATTCTCACGAGTCGGTTATTCTGTCAGAAATCCATTATTTCATTCCAATGCAATGTGAATCTTCTCAAAGTCTCAACTTCTCAAAGGAAAGTTGAATTTCTCTAAACATAGTTCTTTTTTGCGTTAAAGATGATCTTAACAAAACAAAACATTTCATTTTCATTTATTTTCTCATTGAGATTGAGTCATTCAATCATAAATTACTCAATTCGTTGATCTCATTTTCTCTTCTTAAATCCAATCACTATTAAACTATTTTAAAAATTTCATAATTTGTTGTTAAAAATTTTCCATTTCAATTATTCTATTTGTTCGTTTGTATTTGACTCTACTGAACCATTTCAATAACATTTCAATATTACATTTACCTGTAATTTTCGAATATAAGTTTTGCATGATAACTACTCTGTAAATGGCATTATGTGTTGGAGGCAGAGAACGAGCAATATTTTCAAGGAGTCTTACTCCTCTTTTGATCGGACTTGTTAATAAAGGAATTGTAATTGAATTGAAGACTGGGATTTGTATTTATGGGAAAATAACAAGTGTTGATTGGTAAGTGTTTAATAAACAATGTAATAATATAAATAGTATATAATATATTTTTCTTAATATTTAATTAAATTTTATTAAAGCTAATAACTATATCCTTTTACAGTTTCATGAACTTAACGATGGAGCATGTTCAATTGAGGAAACCAAATGGTGAAAAATCATATTTTGAATTTTTCTTTCTTCAAAGAAAAAGCATTCGCGGAATAAGGATTCCTAATCAGGTATTTAATTAATTACAATTTAAATTTATAATTATAATTATATTTTTTAACCAATTATATTATATTATTTATAAGTTATACAAATGTTTGTTTACTTTAATGTAGGTCCCTATTGAACGTTTATTAAAAGATGGTGTAGCTATTGTATCGGGTGCTAAAAGAAATGAAGAAAATAAGAGAAATCGCGAGAAAAGAGCGCATTACTTAATGAAGAAAAGCAAAAAAAGAATGACATTATAATATTTTTTTATCATTAAGTTTAAAAGTAAATCGGAAAACTTTTTAAATTTTGTTTTATTCTATTCGAATCATAAATTATCTAAAGTGTGTTAGTTAAAAAATTATATCCTTAAATCAGCATTATTGATTATTTGATTATACAGAATATAGTTATATAGTTAACATTATGTAGTTAACATACATAAGATATGCCTAACTAATAATTTTCTGCGAATCATATTACCAAAAGCATTACCAAAAGCATTACATTTAATATTCGTGAATTGTGATCAATAGTTTATCGTTTATTTGTTATCTTATGATTGTTAGATATAATAGAATATGAAAGTTGTTTTTCTTAACATTACTTATCATAAAAAGGTGATCATAAGTAAATTAACAATAAGTACGATACCTATACCAATACCATACATCCCTAACTAATTCAAGAGTAACTAATGAATATCTTCTAGTTTTTATATGCATATTCATAAATACCTACTATTTTATAAATGCATAGAATACATACAAATTGAATAAGTCATTAAACTCAAATTACATTAAGATCAACAATAATATAAAAAACAATTCCCCTGCAAAAAAAACTTATGAAGAAGCATATAAGAATAACTCAGACCTCCATGAGTTTATAAGATTAAATGAGCGTTGAGACGTTGAGAGACGTGTAAATAAGAAAACAGAAGGTTCGTGAAGACTATTTATTTATCCAATTGAATCCAATCATCCTTTCCTTGCAAATGGTAGGAGCTGTGTAAATAAATGGGGATCTTTATACAGATGATGAATCTACGCCTTTTATTACATACACTTCATCATATAACTTCTGCATTGCATTCCAAGAGAAAATGTCTTCTTTAAAATTTCATTTTATGTTCTTCCTCTGCCCCAATGTCACTTTTTCCTCTTTTTATAACTGAGGTTAAGAATACAATCCACCCTAGTTTTATTCTATTTATTGTAGGCGGAACAAGATAGGTTCATTTCGAAAAAAATAACAATGGTTATATTATTGTTAGTAAGGGACGACGTCTGTGTCTAAGAATGTAATCTTGAGTCCGGATCTCGGAATGCAACCAGAACCCATTCAATCCCCTTTATTTAAAATAGGAGAAAAAGGGACCTCAATATAATAATAAAGGCGTGCGAGTAAAACTCCCTTTGCCCGGATGTGCACGTAGAGCTTACTCTCTTTATACAACGTACCTTTGGGTTCTCTCTCCTTCCCTTCAAGTTCCCTTCAACCACCATACATTTCCATGTAAAGCTAAGGGAGTTAAGGGACATTGGAGCCAAGGCTCACCAGGCCTCCTTTTTTCTCCTGAGGTTACAGACCATTTCCATTTCTAATCCCGACCTCCTCGTAAGAGAGTCCTGGAGTATTATTGACTCTCCTCCTCGTCTCCTTCTCTGAAGGGAGCAGAAGGGGGCCGGAGAAGAGGAATTGAAAGAAATTCAAAACCTCATGCTGCTCCTTACAAGGGTCAGACTTTGGAGGGAGACGGAGAAAAAAACACATCCACTTTCCTTTACATATGATTATATGGTTAGTATTAAGGAGGATGCCCTCATGCACTCAACTACACTAGCACGACCACCTTTGTTCCCTCCACGGCCTACCAATTCACAAGAGCTCTTCTTCGAATTTCATTCTCATCATGCGAGAAGAATATTTTTGAATTTCTTATGACTATACCTTTTTCTTCCTCCCTCTGTCCAGATTGACATTTAAATTCATTTCATGATAAATGGTAATAAAGAAATTCGTTGCGGCAACCTTCCTTACCTTCTTTTATGTATAAATGAAATGGAAAAATTCAATTTGGAATATTTTTATTTAATAGCTAGTTTGTAACTGAGGGTGTAAATGGGAGAATCTATTTAAAGTCCATAAATATGACTGTAAATCTTCATTAAAGGCATATTTAAGTTTTGTAATTGGCAACATTAAAATATCTAAAATACACACCTACCTCCATACAAACATATTTAAGTTTTGTATGTTAAAAGTTTACGAACACCTAGAACTTATGTATGAGAATGTGAATATAAAAAAATGAAGTCTTTGTGTTATTTTTTATTTAACAATTTGTAAAGAAGTATTATAAACTGATACGCTACCTTGTTTGTGTTGATACAATTAATAAAAAAGAGTTCATGTAGCATGTACAGAATGTTTTTTATCTCGCGTCGTCAGTAAGATATTAAATATTTTGAGTTATTTCTAGCTAAAATCAATACAATTGAATAAACGCTGCTAATATGTTAAAACACAGTTCTTCAACACACAAACATTTTCACCATTGTTATTTTAAATCAATTTTGTAAATATCATATCTTATCCTATCAGCGAGCTGACAACTTGTCAGTGACAAGGATTAAAAATTTTCATCAAATGAGGTAAGGTTCAACTGTTGTTATCAAATGAACCTTTTTACACTTAATAAATTCTATACTTTGGTAGAATGTATTACAATGTATGTATGGCATGTATTGAATGTACTTAAATTAAGTATCTAATCATAATCATTGTGAAAGATAAAGCAATTCATTTGTCAATTTATAACGACGTATACAAAACAAGAAATCTGAAATTAAAAATGGCAGTTGAACAGAATTCATTCTGACGAATCATCCCATTGTTTTACCAAAGAATAAATTGCAAATTGCAATCATCTCCCAGTTTAAAAAAACTTGCCAAACCCCATTTATAACTCTTTCACGTATATAATGTTCTCCCGTAAGAAAGTGTAGTAAACCAGGAGCCGAACACAATCGTGTGCTATATTTACAAACAATTAGCAATTAATCTTTTATTGTTGATAAGGCGGAGACTTCTGCCGTCGTTATTAATCCTTCCTAACAAGGCCTCTGTTATATCAAGAGTTAATAAATATACTCTCTATACATCTGCCCATGCAAAGGAATGTATTATAATGAGAAGTAGTAGCGTAGTAGTACCTAGGTGTGAACAATTTTCGGGAGGAGAGTATGAGGCTTGTGGACCTCGTTGGTGAGGGAGGGTTCGCTCCTGGAGAATAATGAGACTGAAGGTAACTAACGAGGGGGGTGGAAGAAGGAGAGGAACTTGTTAGGATCTCCAGACCTCTTTCGCTCTGCCTCGTTGACGAGGAGTTTCAGTCTTCCCTCACGTCTCAACCCGGCACGGCCACGACGGCTCACGGCCCTCAAATTCCTCACCAACTTGCTTCCATCAATTCTCCCCACCAAATTCCTCACTCCTTCACATCTACTTAATTCAACTCACATCAAACATCAATTTGTTCAGTTTGAATAACAAGCAAATCAACTTACCATTAAAATAGTATTACGACGAAATTCAAAATTAAATCACTGAAAATCAAAGAGAAAAAAAGTTCTTTAAGTTAGTTGAATAGTGAAGTTTTCAAATATTTTTAAAATGGGACCTTACAATAATGGCTAAATTGAAGAGAATGTTTGTTGGAGTTATTACACTTCAGTCAAGTTGGTTAAGTTAAAGTGATTCTGTTCAAGTTTGAAATGAAGCGACGCGGGAGAATGCGAGCTCCGATTGTTTTCATTTTCCTTACCTTGCTCGGGATGAGCAATGGGGAACGAAAAGTTGAAGATCACGATGAGACCTTCCATGAGGATATATTAGGGATAGGATCAATGGGCCTTGGACTCGACCCGGAACATCATCACTTGTTGAGTGGCCACCATGAACAGGGGAAATGCGAGCCGATTAAAATTGGTGAGTTTATCTTAAATCTCCATCTTCTTTTCCTCTCCAGATTGTATAGAATTACAATGTTGAGTCTTAACAAGGCAGTTGTAACTTCTTGTAACATTAAAGATCACCATTAAAGACATGTAAAGGGAACAGAATGGGAAAAGTCACATCGTTATATCTCATCGGCCCATCGGAATGTTTTGAGTTGAACGGTGAAAAGGACGGCAAGTTTGAAAATATTCCGAGCTTTGATTTGTATTCGTGTTGAGGTCGTTATTCTACAGATTTAGATTGAGATTCCTCTTTTGAACCAATGGCTCAATGGTTCCCTACATAATCCGAACCATTTGATGTTGAGTTTTTAAAAGGATTGTTCGTCCTGAGCTTTCTTTGGCTCCCCACTTGGATTCCCGTGATGGATGGCTGAGCGAAGAGTTTAGAATTCAAGACGCAGATGTTTTGAGAGGAGACAGGATGTGTGGGAGGGAAATACGCCGAGCATCTCTTCTGCATTTCAACCTCACCGGCACACCGTTCCTTTCTCAGACATATTTTCCTCCTCATACATTTATTCATATTCCCCCTCGTCAAGCACAAAGGGAAATTGTTTAAGAGAGCATCATTCAAGAATTCATCATGAGAAAGGGAACGCCTTGATTCTGAACCATTATGTATTCCGAAGGAGACTTTCAATCTCGGACCTTACAGGTGGGAAGGAGTGGGGCTCAAAAGATTGATTTATAAATTACTTCTGTCAAGGAGCCTCTTAACATCATAATAATTTGAATATTTTACAAATAAATTCAAATGTTAAACAACCAAATATTCCATTATGCAAAAAATACAACAGAAATTTCTCATATTTTTATAAAATTTACATGAATATCCTTATACCATTCATACTTTACATGAACCGCCTTCTTTCTCTTTCGTTAAATCACCCATCAATGTAGAATATATTAATTGTAATACACAATGTATGAAGTCTTCCATTGTTCTATTCCATGTATTATGAAATTAAAACAGAGTCCTTAAAGGTGTAATTATTAAAATGGTTCAAGAAGTGAAGGAAGGCTCGAGCGTACATTTAAGAAACATGAAAGGGGTTCTTATCGGAAATGGCGACCATGAGGAAAAAAGCTCAACAGGTTGGTGGAAAGATATGGGGAGAATATTAACAAAAGTACAAATCCCTGCTTAATTGCCAAACATAAGTCGGAAAACTGGATTAGATAAGACGTTAAGAATTATATGGAATTATGTTATATATGTATGTTTATGCATGCTCTCTGTTTATTAGTATCAGTACAAGTACAATTCTGATTTCTTTCATGCTACATTTGAAAAAACAAGAGTTTTTTTCTGATTAAATGTGAATAATCCAAATGAACATTGTGAGAAAAGGATGAGTAAAATGTCCCTATAACTTATAAACTTTTGGGGATATTGAAGTTAAAAGGATTTGGATTCAATCGTGAAGTTTGGAGATTGTTGGGAGTCAGCCTGCCATGTCGGCGGAATTCCAAAAGGACTTTTCTCCTCTTTTAATGCTCTTTTCGTTTCACCACCAACTTACACTATTCCTCTCATATATCCATTTTAACCATTTAACAGCTCCTACACCTCTTCATGCATTCAATTCTGTTGTAAAGATTTTCCAGTCCTTATCTTCCCAAATGTTTTTTGTGAGTCTTAAACGATACAAAGGGAATTTCATTCGCATTGTTCAGTGCCACCTTAATAACAACTCGAGTTGCCTTTAGTGGAATTGAATTCGAGTGGAAGGAACCTCATGATCATGATGATGATTTAGGGAGATTTCCTCTTATAAGGCACCTCTACAAACCATAAAATCCTCTTTGTGCTCCCTCCGCGCCCAATTCCTCCTCTCCAATCACTACCTTTAAATGCTTCATCTTCTGCTCCCTTAAAGAATCGAACTCTATATGTTGTGGATCATTATGCGTTGTTCATGCTACGCCCAAATCTCCTTGTAGTTTCCAGCCCTAGTTTTAAACTTCCATTCTCCAGTATTATAGGAAAGGCATATAAATATCTATTATATGTAATGAATGACAAAGCGGAAAAGTGGGATCTGGATCCTAATGTTCAAATTCGTGACTCACAATTACCCATCCCGTCCGTGTCCATAAAAGAATAAGGAAAAAACGACGATGCACGAAGACGGTTCTCCAGGAGCCAAGGAGCTTCCCATTGTTGTGTGTCTCTTTTCCTATTCCTAAAATGTTTGTTTGTTTCCTCTGACAGGGATGTGTCTCGGGGTCGGATACAATGAGACGACGATGCCGAATTTGGTGTCTCACGATGTCCAAGCAGATGCTGACGCGATGCTCCAAACCTTCACTCCACTCATTCAGTAAGTAAAAAAGGTTTTTTTCTCCTTAAGTCTCCTCCGAGTCCTTAAATCCTTTATTCGAGTGTGTCGTTGAAATGAAGGGAGTTGAGGGAGAGTGCGAGCGTTTGAGATTAGTTGGGAGAATAACGATTAACCCCCTGGTACTTTCAAGAGGATTTGACAGTAATGAGGGGAACTGAAGGGGTCATTCCTTCAATTTTTCGCCATCTCATTCAGGATTATTAATTTAACCCATCCGCTGTCTTCCAAGATTTCTATTTACAACTTTACTTTTCAAGTTAAGGAGATTGATTGACATCGTTTAACTTCAAACAATGTGATTATAATTCCTTTTTTATTTTAGATACGGCTGTTCGATGAATCTGAAACTTTTTCTTTGTACTGCCCATGTGCCCATGTGTACTGACAAGGTGCCTGAACCAATTGGTAAGTTTCCACTACTTTAATTATACAGTACTTGCTTTTAAATACACATACTTAAATGTTTTTATTTATATTTTTTTACCCTATTTATTTTATTTTATTTTGATGCACTTTACATAAATAGGTTATTAACTTTATTACCATTTAATACTTATTACCTGCAGAGTGTATTTAACTTATTTAAGTTATTCAACTTTTTTGGACTACTGTTATGTAATGATATCAGTAGTTATTTTATGAGGTTATTCTTATTCTTATGGGCTATTTATTTTGAAATGAAATGCTGCTGGAATAGGACACTTATTTCTTATGAGGATTTTCACTTCCAAGTTCCCTGATTAAAATTTTATTGCTCCTTTTAATCTCATTGCCACATCCATAATTACCTTGTTGACTTTCAAAACCCATTTTCCAGAACACTTCTTCAAAACTTTTATGAACCTAACTATCATAATTATTTCTTTATGGCAGTTCTTCTTTTCCAATGGTATGAATCTTATCCAGTTTTTAAATCCAATTTATAACAATGTTGTTCAAAAGTAAATGCACCATGTGGTTCATTTCATTATTTTATTAACTATCATAATAACTTCCCTTTATAAAATATGAGTTCTTGTTCTTAATATTACACTACGCATAACAATATTTTTCCATTTATCTTTTCAATCACTTAGTTAGCGAATTTATGAATTTTCATATTGTAAAATCATTTTAATAATTGTATCCAACAATGTGGTGTGTAAAATAAATCACATTCTGGTAATATTGTAACTTTTGTTCTATGAAAGAAGTCTATTGAATTTACTTCAATACAATTTTATTTTCTATTTATTTACCCAATCAATATTGTTATGCTAGCCTGATTCCGAAATCTCAGTTGCAGCTGGAACAGTTTTTAAAGATAGATTAACATGTGTATTTTTTCTATTTGTTTGTCTACAAATATAGGCCCGTGCCGTTCCCTCTGTGAGTCTGTGAGATTGAGATGCGAACCCGTCATGAAGGAGTTTGGGTTCGAATGGCCTCAAAACCTCAACTGTAGCAAGTTTCACCCGGAGAATAAACATGAGCAGATGTGCATTGATGGGCCTGAAGAAGAGCCGATCCGACACCGCCCGCTAATGCCTCCACAAATCCCATCGTCAAATCATGTTCCCCTGCCTGAGGTTCATCCTCACGGCCATCGCCCGGTCAATGAGCAAACACTTCATCAGATCTTTTCAAAAGGCTACGGTCTTGATCCTCATCAAATCCCTGGAGCGGTGCTTCACCCATCTCATCCTGCATTCGACCCTCTCCCACCACGCCACAAAGAACCCGTTCTTCGGGGCGGGAAAATCGGCGTGAGTGAAGTTGAAGGCAAATGCCATCGAAGATGGATTTTCACAAAGAATCGTTGCTGGCTTAAATGCGGCGATTCGGAAGAATCTCTTTATCTTCAGAGTGAAAAAGGATTTGCAAGAAGTTACGCGCTCTTATGGGCCATTTTGTCTCTCTCGTCCTCCGTCATTGCACTTCTTCTCTCGCTTTGTTCACTTGTAAGTAATTTTTTTAAATATTGAACTTTGATCATTATTCATAAAGCCAACTTAAAATATGAGTCCTTATTAAACAGTATATTACACTATAGTATTAAATAGTAGAATTTTTGCATAAATTAGTCTCTCGTTTATTGGATTGAAAGATCCGCATTCTTTGTTAGAGTTTGATTCTAAAGATTTGTTTAAGGTGTATTACCTGGTTTTTAGGTTATATAATGGATGTGCGGTTGTAGTATTTGTTTGTCGGCAGAAGCCGCAGCGGCTCCTTTTCATCTCTACATTACCACAACTCCAGATTTTCTATAGATTTTTGAGACTTGTCAGACCCGCATTAGAGCGGTCAGTGGCACGGCATGGAATCGCGATTAACAAAATTGCACTCCATCGAATCCATAAAATACTATAGACAGACCCATATAAACCTTGGATGTTTGGCAGAGTATTATTACGATGACTCTTTTCTGTGAGTTTTCTGTTCTTACGTGACTCTCGTCATCTTTTTCTAATGGTGTGTAAAGAGATTTTGATTGAGCCTACCGTCACGTACATCGTTCGCCTCTCCACTTTGTAAACATATTTGCGGGGGGAAATGATGGAGAGATGATGATGGAAATTGGTCTTTGTGATGGGCATTTGTAAAGTGGAGAGCTGTGGTTTCAAGTTGGACGTAAAAAGCGATAACGTCGTCTTATCCCGACGCCTTTATGGTTTCAGGGGCGTGGGGGAGATTCGCGATACTCATCTTTTTTTCTCCTCTTCTGTAATTTGAATTTGCATTCGTTGGAACATCTTTTCGCCGATCCTTACGCCGTTTCCTCATTCGTTTTATCAGATTTTCTCAAAGGAGACCGGCGACTTTTGAGAGCTGATGAGGAACGCGAATGTGTCTGGTTTGTAGTATTATTAAAGGAATAAAAAGAACCGGAATCTCTTCTTGTTCTCTTGTACACACATTCCAACACTCCTCCTTCTCCAGCTACTCCCCTATAATCTTAATTTATAGCCGCATAAACTCAAAGAGATTATTATTATTTAGATTTCTACTTCCAATAAAATTGAGATTTTTTAGAGATTGATAATCGATAGGGAATATCTCATATATGCATAATATAAATGCAAATATAGAGTATATCAGAACACACTCATCATACTATAAACGTATTTTGTATTGTAATGCTTATAGGGTTAGTTATATTTATGATTCCTTGTAATAATATTCATAATCTTTATTAAGTCAGCAATGCATTGGTTATTATTTTTTATTAATATTTATGTTCATATACATAGGTAAATAGGTATATTGTATATTATGGAAAAAATAATTTAAAATCAGTTTACAATTACTCTACTACCTATTAAATAAAAATCTTATTAAATAGTTTTTGTATGATTTTTTTCAGAAATCGAGTGCGGCTGAGAGACCAATTTTGTATTTAGCCTTGTGCCAGGTCATGTACAGTATTGGAGTCATCGTTGGGTCAACGACGTCTACTTGTGTTTATGACAAGAGCACAGGGCTGGATCTTCTCCCTGCTGGCGGTCACATTCCTTCAGTGTGCGCCCTGGTCTTCCTCATTACTTACTTTTTCTGGTCTGCAGCCATTTTTTGGTAAGGATTTGTTTTAAAATACAAAAGATTTACTGTGCATGTAGATAGATAATTGAAAATTACGTGAAAAGAAGCAAACAATAATCCGCTGGCACATGTTGAAGTTAGGGTTTGATCAACTCCGTTCCGGGTAAATGTGCCCTGATTGTTGGGAGAGCTTCCGTAAATGAATCTGAAGATACAATATGTATGTACAGTTGATAGATATAATGTTTTTGAAAGAGATAATAGGATTTAGGGATAAGAGAATAAAAGCTTCTTTTATAATCTAAGGGTGAAAACGGAAAAGGGCAAATAGGGTTGAGTCCCGTTGAAGGTAATTGAAAATATTGAAGGGGATTCTCATTGTCTTCGGTTCTAGCTAGATATGACTATGAGTGATGGAAGGGAAAAGGTGAGCTCAGCTCCCTGCTGTCTCCTCAAACCTAAGAGGCTAAAGTTAGGGTTTGAAGGAATAATAAATGGATTTTCCACAGGTGGGTCATCTTGTGTCTCTCGTGGCTCCTGAGCCAATATCCCTCCTTGGCCTCGTCTCTTCAACAGCGGGAATGGTCAATGTTCCATTTGAGCTCTTGGGGCATTGCGTCTCTCATCACCTCCATCGCCCTCGTCCATAAGAAAGTGGACGCGGATGAGCTGACGGGGATTTGTGGCGTCGGCTTCCAGGTCACAAATAATCCTCAAATTCATACCCATTACCTGAACCCCTTTTGATGCTTATAAATACACTTACGTTGATATAAATGACCCTCTCACTGTCAATCATTAATCTCCAACCCTGACATTCAAAATGACGTCTGGGACCCTTGAGACCTTATTAGAAGGAAAGCTCTCAAGGCGTCTCTCTTACTTAAACTTGATTGGCATTTAAACCAAGAGGCGTCAATTAAGCCCTCAGAATGAACCCTCTTAAAGTCACTTTGAACTACTAACATGTTTTTCAGAATCTCCCTGCTTTTAAGTTATATCAATCAATATCAATAATTAACTTGTTCTTGTCTTTACATAGGATGTGGAAGCCTTGAAACTCTACAATTTAGTTCCCCTCTCCGTCTCTCTCATCCTCGGTGTTTTCTTCGTGAGTTTGGGATTAATCCAGCGGCTTGTTTCCCGCCAGCCCATTTTCTCCCGATGCAAGTCAACGTCCAGCGGCGACCCGGGCTGCATGAGCCATGGGAATAATGGCTACGCTCCTGTGCTCCTCCACTCCTCGACAATTCTCAACTCGATGAGTCCTTCGAGTCGGTTGAAGGCTCTTGAAAGCTCCCGCCTTTGGATGCGAGTCGAGATCTTCGCTCTGGTCCATTCTCTGCCCATCGCCTGCCAAGTAACCATTCCTCATTTGAGTCTGTTTGAACCTCTTCGAGCCCCTTCAGCTCTTAAAGACACTCGTCCACTTAACCAGAGATTTATGTGAGAAGGAGAACACAAAAGACGTTTTTATACATTTCCATACTTGTATAGCCAAATATGTACACTGGGTTTCTTTCTTCTCCTCTGGAACAGTTAAACATTTCAAACAGTTGTTCCATGTACATACCTTGAGCAATCTATCCTTATCTTTTTCATAACACGAATAGAATCTCAAATCTAGGCAATCAGTAATTGTGTTTTAGCATGCATCTATTTTATATTCAGAATTAAATGGAAGATTCAAACACTTTTAAGTGTTTAAGTCATTCTAAAAAACATAATATAATCGAAAAGTTAAAAGAATTACATTACATGAATAGTTATTAAGTATTTTCGAAAGCTTAATCATTTTAGGATGAAGATGCCTTTCATGGTATTTTCTTTCGTCTCCTCATTTTTCATTTTATTGGGCAAAAAATGTCTTTGATAAAAAATGTTTAGATCTTTTAGTTTATGTTTTATTGAATGAGCTACAATTAAGAAGTTTTCCCCTTTATATTTTACATATAGGCAATCCAATAGTTAAAAGTTAGTTTAGTATTTTTAGATTAAAAATCTGGTGGAGTCGTGGAATGTGCAATGTTAATAAGCAATGTGTCGTTGTTGACAGATCGGGACGTTGATCTATGAGCTTGCTGGCAGAGAAGCATGGGAGTCAGGAGCAGATCGTCCGAATCTTCAGATCTTTCTCCTTCGGTTGAACATGAATCTCATTGCAGGGCTGACTACCGGTAAGCGTCCCTTGGATAATCCAAACAAGATTATTCATCCTCAATGCCTTCATTCCTCAACGCCCTCATTCTTTCAGGTGTCTGGGTGTTGTCAACGTTTTCCTTTCGCTCCTTCACATCGCTGGCCAAAAGAGTCTGTTGCTGTTTCTGGTTCTGCTGTCAAAGTGAAGTAAAGCCGCATTTGAACTCGGCTCACCTTGTCAATCCTGTCCCAAGGAATCCGCGGGTATCAGTCAACTCGAGAGGATTTCCTCAACCTCCGCTCCCTCCGAGAAATCCAAATCCGCCTCCAACAATGCAGCAAATTAGGACAGATGCCTGGCGACGTGGAGAAACCATCGTTTAAATTTACATCAATCATCCCTTGTGTTTTAAATGCTTAGATTCAAAATTCACCCAAAAAGTTCAATTTTAATACAACTCAAATACCTACTTTTATTAATTTAATGTTTTTACTCATCCTTGACTGATAAGCCAAAGAGAACCGAGACTTAATTAACTGCTTAATTTTATTTTTTACTAAAAATG
The DNA here is from genome assembly GCA_034687125.1 of Neelides folsomi. Taxonomy (NCBI): domain Eukaryota; kingdom Metazoa; phylum Arthropoda; class Collembola; order Neelipleona; family Neelidae; genus Neelides; species Neelides folsomi. The sequence continues at coordinate 62,257 of JAQGBZ010000163.1, read as the reverse complement.
TTAATTATCTATTTATTTCATTTTTCTTAAATATTGTTAAATATTGTTCATTTTAATTAAGTTCGATAAAATCTACATGTTTATATCAAACATGATCATAATAAACTCTCTAAACTTTAATATTTATTATTGTAAACATTAGCTTATTTAAATAATTTTGTAAAAAGACCTTATAAATACATTAACTTTACAATTGCAAGTTGTTGAATAATGACTAAAACGAGATAATAAAAATATTTTTCAATTTTTCAATTTACTGCTTAAAATAATTCACATGTTCATTGAAGTGACGAGAAGTTAAGTGAAAGGAAAGAGGTCATAATTTACAAATGTCGTAAGATAAGTATCAGTAAAATGTAATTTATATCCATGAGCGAAAAGTGTTCTAGCTGGGACCAATTAAAAATTCAATTTGGGAGTTTAAGTGCAAGGGGTGACTCGGTGCAAGAATTCCAATCCCAGTCAACCTTTAATCCTTTCCCGAAGAGTAAAAGGGGTTGCCCGTAAAGATAAGTGGGATTAGATTAGAGAAAAGGAATTCTCCCTACATTTCACTTCCAGGAGCTTCGATCATTGCTCAAGAGTCCCTTGGACCCCGCTGTGGAGGGGGAGGACTCAAGGTCTGTAAAATAAATAGGAAAATCCTCTCCTGTCACATTTCCCCCCTCCTTTTCTCATTCTACTTTTCTGTGAGTTGAAGGAGTTTGAGAAACTTCTCCGGACCCAACACGAAATGAATTGGGGGAAGGGACGATAACTTTTAAATGGAAGGAGACTTAAAACTCCCCTTGTGTGTTTTTCTCTCTGTGACCCTTCGTTTCTCTCCTTCAACTTCTTATACCATTTCACCACTTGAGCACATTCAATATATCTATGTACAAAATGTAGATACACATCGTACCCTTCAAGGAATCTGAAAAGAGGGAAACGAAGGAATCTTTAAGAGAACTGAGGGAACCTTAAGAGAATTTTAAGGGAACTTTAAGGGAACCTTAAGGGAACATGAGCGAGTGAATTATGGTTGACATCTTGACTGTCCAAGTTGCTGTAAATCAGTTTATTGGCCGAAGGAAGCGAAATGGCCATAAATTTCCTCCAGTTTTGACCCTCATTTTCTTCTTAACTTGCTGACTAAAGGTTTCTGTAATAATTAAAGACGCTCAAATAGAGGTACACAGCCCGTAATATATAACGTTCATGAACGATTCCACGAGCCATTTGGTTCTTATTAAGAGACTCCCAAATAATAATAATCATGTTGAGTGGGATGAGCTGACTAATTAGAAAGGAAAGATGAAGAAGAGCTAACAGATGAAAAAGGAATGCATAAATCTGTGCTGTTTGTACTTATTCCAGTCTCCTAATTAGGAAACCCTGCATGTTGATTCAATGGCCAACTCACGGAGGAACCTACTTGAAATAACAAAAATGTAATATGTGAAAGTTACGACTTTGATTGGGGGGAATTTTTTGGTTATGGATTTGGAAAGAAATTATGGATATGAGTCGAGGCGAAGTGAATAGCCGAAGGTTTAACCGTCCTTAAGACTTCAAAACTAATCAGCTTTGACTTCCCCTATTTAATTTATGGAGTAAATTAAAGAAATTTTTTAAATTCCTTTCTCTCTCATGTACAAAAGCTTTCAAACTCTATCTGAAAACTAAAAATGTTTCAATTGTACTTCAATTTATATCATCCGACTGACAACAAAACACTTTTATATATCAATTCACCATAAAATTTCAATTCCAAAAAGTTACTTATAAATATAGTCGTAATGCATACTTTGTGTATATGCATAACACAAAGTATGCATTTCCAAAATAGTATCATTGGTTCACCGTTAATAACATTATATCGTCATATAATATATGGCCTTGTATGGTCACATACTGTATGTTTATCTTTAGCATTTTTCCAATTCTGGAGGGCCAAAATGTGGTTAAATGGGGGAGAGACAGTTGGATTTAGAAGAAGGGAATCTAAAAAGCAGTGGTGAGATTTGAATCCTTTTTCCTCTCGACTGTGAGAGAGGATGAGAGGAGTGAGAGTTGTGGAGTCTGATCCCTTGTTTTTTGTTCTCATAAATCATTTGGTAAACGAGATAAGTTGGCCTTCCCTCAAGGCTAGTAAAAAGGGGCATCGCAACGTGTCCGGAGCCACACTCGAAGGAACGGAGAAGACGCGCACCTCTTCCTCAGGTGTTGTGCCTTTCCAACTGTTGACTCTCTCGGACCTTCCAAGTCCCTTTATGTAACTTGCTAAGCAAGTGTGTAAATAAATACACAACCAAACAGACGTGGAAGTACAAGGAGGGACAAACACTTTTCAAAACTTCTTTACAGAGAGAAAAACTAGTCGAATTTATAGATCCACTCTCTCCATAACTTCACTTCTTTCTCTCCTCCAAATGTTCACTCTATATGTTAAGTTTTTTAATTAATACTTCCAACAGCAAATTATCTCTTACACAAACTATATACATTCTTAACTCCTCATTCTTAAAACAAAGAAATTAGCAAAAAGTGCTAAAACAATACAGCAATTATTACAATATGATTTTAAGAGTATGGAGATATGCAACTACTATGTACTACCTACTTATGTAACTACCTATAATGTAGTCATGTAGTATATTTATCTGTACATGTATACCTATGTGTACTTTATAAATTAATCTGTCAGTTCAGATATGCTTTTCTTTATTTGACTATTATTTATGAATTCACAATATTACCAGTTGTCACTCTAAGCAAAATCATAGTTGAAAAACAATCATAAATATTTTATGTATGGTGAGAACTGAGGACAGATTCAAAGCTTGGGTATATATTGAATTTTTGACGAAGTTAAATGTCAAGTTCATTTTACATGCATATGATCCTCAAAGGAGCTTAACACACCATTAACCTCAAGTTAACATTTGAAAAGTTTCACACGGCCCAGCACGTTTCATTAAATATACAATATTTTAGCTTCAGAAAATCAAGAAACAAGAAACTAAAGATTTTACTAAGAATTTCTGGCTAATTGAATTAGCCTGTTAATAAAGAAAATGAACAAAGTACTCCCTTCCCCTAACTTTAATGACTTTAACTACAGACCTTTAAAAGACCCTTCAAGGGACTTCGCAGTTTGAATAGTTTCACTCTCCGGAAACGTAATAAAGATGCGTAATGCTTTTCTTTTAAAATGCGCATTAGTGAGTATTTTTCAAACAATGTAACAAAATTCTGTCCTTACATTTAGGGTTAGTTTAATCTTACTCTCTTCGTGATAAGGAAAGGGTCTCTTGAAAACTTGAAATCTTTCGAAGTGTTCCTGGATATACATATTTTAAAGATTGTCCCATCTTTGCGTTCAAAAGAGAAGGTGAATATTTTAAATATTTATTATTATTTGTAAAATAAGAGAACTTTGATTCACTATTGAATTTTACTTTTACCTTCTAACTTTTATCCCCTTAATTTATTTGCGTTGAAGGGACGAAGTGGCTTTGTAAATTTGCATTTAAATTTCATTACGATCATTAAATTAACATGCGATGGTGCTTTGACATTCTTCTTCTTTTTGTGCAACCTGTTGCATGCCGTTCTGGAGAGTCTAGTCGGAACCTGCGACTCAATTCTCTGTCAATTTGTTTTTTCAAGTGAGAATTCCAACCGCTTTGACGCTTTGGTATTCTCATCAAACTTGATGGCATTTCCCGACAAGCAAGTTATACATGTAAAATGATCAATTTTTACTCATTTCATAACGTGAATTTCCAATATTGAATTTTCTAATTTCATTTTATAAAAATTAATTCATGTAATTGAGGTAATAAGACGAGACGTTAAGAACGATGAAATTCAATTGAGTTTAACATTTATTTGAATTATACTCGTTTTTATAAAGGCGCAAGTATTTTATAAAGAACACTACGTTCTTTCTACGTTTATGCTATAGGAATTCCTCAACAAGCTACTACTAATGCTACAAGGACTATTAAGGTGTATTTGTATAAAGAACTAAAGTTTTACAAAGATGCAGCCGGATAGATTTTGAGTGTGTGATGATGTGGATTTATTTTTTCAAGAACTGTCCGATAATGACCATGAAGGAATGAGCCTTTCTCACACAATTGCTCTGGACAAAAAAGGAGTTGCCGGAGAGCGTTCGGCTTTTTACCTTTCACAAATGATTGGTTTATTGTTTATTCCCATGATTTGAAGACCAAATGAGTTCATACTTGAATTCCAAATATCTTCATTTCCTTAACCATTTTTGGTTTCAATTTTGTACTTTCAACTCCAATCTGACCAAACAACATTTTTAAACATCTACTTATTAAATAAACTTACAACTTTATGTATCTTCATATGCGTATTTACACACATACTTATAAATACTTTTGTTATATTTTACACTGTAGATATCTGTAGTTTACTATCTGCTGTAGTATGTTATGTATTTATAAATAAAATATGTATTTATATTTGATGACGATTATTTCTATTATTGTTTTTATCTTTAGTATTATCTTATTTAATAAAGTAAATGAACATTACTCCTTTTACTACTAACATACTTATTACTTGCATATAGACAATTGTGATATTACGAAGATAGGTATTGAATTACTTGGTACATATTTAACATAATATCGATACATGTTTTAAATCTACAATTTAAGATTAATAGGTCTTTGATAATTGAGATTTTTCACAACTATTTGTCAATCAGACCAATTGAAATTCCAATTACAGTATTAAAACGAGTTTGCTACATATCAAATTACGGATGAGAAAATAGAGATAAAATCATTGAGGGTGAGTATGCAAGCAAGGGGCTTGGTAAAATAAAAACGAAATGAACCGGAATTCTTAATATGCATATGGAAGATGATTTGGGGTTTTTTCCCAAGTTTGGAGTTCGGTAGATGGAATGATTATTGGTTGACGAATGATTGATATGAAAGAGAACTGGTGAAGGAAGTTGTAGGGAGAATATTAATGGTCTCTAATTTGGAAGCGTCTTTGGTTTGGGAGCTCCTTCCAGGTGAGTTGTGAAGTTCCTCTTATTATGGTTATAGCTGGAGAGATGAGACATGTGAGTTTGAGATGGAGACCAGAGTCTATAATTATCAAGAGCCTCCTCGCCCTCCTCTCCCGTAATAATCTCTTGTGCAAACAAGACGGGAGATCCTTTCATTCTTCTTCTAACGAGATTCTTGTTTTTAATTCTCCCTTTTTGCGCCCTCCGCCTCCACTACCCACTTTTACTTTTTTGCATCTCTGCTCCTCCTCAGCGTATCACAACATGTCTATTGATTCTTTGTTTCAATGACTTTAAGCCTAATTAACTCTCCAACTTGTCTCATGAATATAAGGAACTCACCCGTTCTGCGTATTTGATTACATTATGTCTGATCTAAACGAATCATGTTATCCCCTGTCTTGGGTTGTGTACACAACTAACCAAAAGTATGTACATTAGTAAGAAGGAGCAAATTCAATCAATTGTAGACATCCCTTTGGAATTACTAACATATCTATAACAAGGTCTGAGTGAATTATAGATGCCAAATTAAATAAGAAGACGGTATGCAAAGTTAGCAGTTTTTATCAAGTGTTTAAAAATTGAAGATTCGGGAAGATTTGAGTTTGAATTGTTTATGTAATTATTATATATTTATGCATTCTTGTCACATTCAACATTGTCAGTGTAAATATTTATTTAGCCAAGTTGAAGCGAACACATTAAAATGACTATTTTGCTCTTTACACAGATAAAAATTAGCGTGAGAATGTTTTTGAGTAATGCATAATGGAAAGACTTTATGCATAAATTTTGTTTGCGTTTCGATTCGTGTGAGATTTTGCATATCGGTTTGTTATCAGTTTAAAGACAATTTGCTGCATCTACTTATTCAGCTTCTTTCAGGCACATTAAGGACTGAAATGCAAATACTCAATGTCAGCGTTATCATGCAGTAGAAGTAAGATGCCAACGATTTAGGGCGGATATGGAGAACTCTACTCACTTTATGATTTAATGAATGAATGTTGGAGAAAAGATTGATAATTTTAGTACGTTTTGCTTGAGAAGTATACAAACCTTATATTATGCATTTTTATATACATAGGTATATGTATACTCAAATAATATTTACTTATATGGTAATATGTAATATATTGAAGTACCATATTTACTTATATGGAAGCACCACAATAAGTGCAAGTTATAATTAAAACTCAGACCTTATAAATAGTGCTGAACTAGTGATAATCTATCGCTGTCTCATTTGATTTTTTCTTTTGCGATCAGCGTGCGATTTATGCTAGATAATATTAATTAGCTATTAATTTACTAAATCAATTTGCATTGTGCCCTTTACAAATTGTAAAGCGAACTTTAAAAAAGTAAGATATCGCATTTGAATTCTCCATCACTTTTAACTTGTCTGAAAATAAATTACACATATTTTATAGGTATGGTAAGTACTTTTTTAATGTTTAGTCATAAGAGAATCATAATTTTTGTTCGTTTTCATACATTTATATTTCATTTAAACAAAATAAAATATGTATTTAAATTTATAACGGGCAGCAATCTTTATACGTATAATATATAATATATATTTCATTTCTTATAGATAATAAGAAATGCTTCTTATTATCTTATTTTTTACAATTTTCAATAAAAGACAAATACAGTAGGTCAGGATTAGGATTGTTAAAGGCTTTCCTAATTTCTCTTATTTCCCATGTTATATCATGTGAGTTTAAAAATTGCTACAAATTTAAATTTTGTAGTAGGAAGAGAAAACCAATAAGAAATGTTTACTTTCGTTTTTTCGTACATTTACTCTTGTTCTTGCATGAAAGTCAAAGTAGAAATTAAAATGAAGTTTCTTCCTCTCACTTTTGTTTTGTCTACGATTCCGATAGTCAATCTGACTTTGACACATCTGAACACGTTTTCACCTTATTTCATACTATTTAACAGTATTATTTAACCGCAATTCAGTAATAATTTCTTTTATGCAAATTATATAATATATTAGAATGTAGACTCATTTCTTATTTATAGTTTCAAAACATTCCACGTAGAAAAAATTGAAATTCGAACCTTTCTTTATTAAAATGAAAGGAAAGGAAACGACCTTGCCAAGTAAGTAATCTGATTCCAGTAGGAGATTAAAATATTTATAATTATTATGAGTCATAAGTCCCCATTGGTTAAGGAAATCAAAAATTGAAATACTATTATTTTAAACTCAATCGTCTTCTCAAATGGAATGAAGTATAAAATACTAATCATTATTCATTATGACTTATTTATTAGTTATAATTATCTAATGTTTTGAGATTTCAAAGTGTCATTAACTATTTAAAGGTCCTGTAAAATACTTATATATTTTTTAACAAAAATTATATTATATAACTATAATAGACCGTTTTGTATAATATCTAATACATTTGATTTTCTAAACGTTTTAAATGTTTTTTCTCAATTAACTCTAAAATTACCTGTATTTTTTAGAAATGAACCCAAACGTTGTCAATGTAGGGTCTGCCAACTCTCCCGAATATGTAAAGATCAGAGAGGAAAGAGAAGAGTATGATGAATACCAAATAGAACTATCTACAGATTACTTTATGCAGCATCTTGATGTTAAAAGGGAAGATTGCAAATCTCAAGATTGTCCTGAAGAAGAGGCTCAAAATAAAGATAATAATGAACAGGAGGAAAATGAAGGAGATGAGGGAGAAGGAGAACAAGAAGAATATTATGATGGTGACTTTATAAATACAGACGATGAAAATTTTCCATCAGCTGAAGAGGGCGAAATCCTTGATACAGAAGAGTCTGGAAATGAAAACTTCCTATATGATGATGTTTCGCTTCCTTCTCATATGTGCGACATTGACCAAGAGAAATCTCAAATTGAGGGAGAAGGAAATTTATCCGAATCTGAAGAAAACAACATAGAGGAAAATGAGGAGCAGTCCGAAAACGATGCAGACGACAAATTGAGCAAAACCTCAAACACTGAAAAAACGACCAACGAAGTTTTAATTGAATCTCCAGCTCAGAAAGCTCCTCTTAGTTTATCGCAATCAAAATTTAAAAACATTTTCTCTCCTGTTCCTCAACTTCCCGAGAATATAAACAACACCGAAATTCCACCAATAATGAATCCCAATGTTTCTTCATCCTCGAATGAAAAACCAGAAACTTCAAAAAGAGAAGAAGGAGAATTAGAGGACAAAAAAGCAAAGAAGATTGACTCAAAAGAGTCCACAACAAAGATAAAACAGACGATGGATTTGAACTTTAAGAGATTGATCAGAATGGTGGAGGCGAAGGCGAAGGCCTATGAATGTCTTCATGAGAATAAGCTTATACTTCCAATAACCGATGATAATTGGGTTGCGTTTATGATCTGCGAACGAGGTTTCTTTGACGTGTTATCTCCTTGTTATATTGTTGGTAAATAACCCATACATTATTTAATCACGATTAATGATTATGAATTTAATTTAATGTTTAATTTTCCAATTTTTGTCTCTTTAGGAAATGGAATGGATCTGCCATGTCAGTTGCTTACATTGACACACAAGTTTGGACCTGTTTGGAAGAATGTGGATAAAGCTTCCATTCGGCTTCCTAATGAATCAATATTTTTGGCAGAACTTCGAAGAGAATTTCCTTCTCATCGAACTACACTCTATTTGATCGATGTTATCTTCTTAGAAAAAATTTCAATGTTCGAACTTGACTTTGACACAAGGTGAAAATAATGTTTTCGTTGATTATTCATTAACATTAATAATCATTTGAGTGTTTTAATTAATTAGGTTGTAAGTTTGAAATTGTCAACATTTCTCAAATATTTATGTTTCTTGTGATAACATAATGTAACATGTTATATAATTTAATACATTTACATATTATAATTTTTAGACAAATGAAAATGAGAAACTTTTTTAAACAATTTAATTCCGACTTATTACCTCCAGAGCAGATTCGAATTAATGAACCTGTCCCAGTTGAAAAGGTCCCAGAAAAAATACTCAAAGAGTAAGAAATATTTATTAAAATAATGTAAAACATGTACCTATGTAATTTATAACTCGTCATGTAAAGACAAATTTTATTTTGATATTTGATTGTTAGGCTTAAAGTGGTGTCTGATAACGAGATGGTTTACGACCTTCCTTGTGGAGGAATCCAAGTCCAACCTTCCGGAATTTTATTTGTTAACAAGAACCATTCGATTTTTGATCCTAATAGAGGACGAAATTCTTTCGTGAATTCCACCCCTCGTTCATTTTTGTGGATCTTCACAGCAGCTAAAGATAAACGTTATTATGATTTCAAGGGACTTTTCGACAAATGCAATTTATATGAAAAACCAAGTGCACAAAGACCAGGAAGACCTCCCTTTTTTGTTCGATTGCGGGGTTTCATCAACACTTTTTGGCATAACAGAAGTCGAAGATTATTTCCCCATAATAATAAACCAAGCTTGCCAGGACGAGGACGCCCAATATTCCCAGGATCGGCCTTAAGGCGAAAGAGAGGATATGCAAGCTCTAGCCATAGTCGTTCTTGTTCCCCTGAAAATGAAAATGTGGTCAGTACATTGCGCCATCCAAGAAATAAGAACCGTTTCTCAAGATCTCATTCACGTAATCATAGGTCTCGTGATATTAGCCGTTCTCAATCTCGATCCCGATCGCGGTCACATCATGATCGTTCGCGATCTCGGTCGCATCATCGTCGTTCACGATCTCGGTCATCTTCTTTTGAAAGACTAATGTATCGAAGAAGCTCCCGAAATACTTGGGCTCGCTACCGAGCAAGGGACAATTGGACTCGATCTCCATCTCATTCCAACGCTGAATCGCCACATTATTCAAGGAGATCAAGTAAACGAGAAAAGTCCTCTAGTCGTTTCAAGGACCCTCATTGGAAGGAACCAGGACAAATAACTGTTCATTCCAGCAATTCATATCACGATGCGCGGAGATTGATCGAACAACGAAAATTAGAAAGGAGCAAATTCCATGACGGACACTCAGAAATTGAAAATTCAAACCTGTACGAAAGAAGAAATGAAAATGATCAACACCGCAGGGCCGAAACTTCTCATTCTCGTCAGTTGAATGAAAGTTACAGTAGTGAAGGGCAGCTTCAGAATAATAGCGAAGGACGATGGCAAACACCGCAATTAACACCATCTCCCTTAAATGATGATTTGCACTATAATGATGAACAAGAATTGTTTTCCGAGCTTCCAATCGTCCCCGAGAAGCCAATTGATTTCCAAGATAAATGGATTGACCATAAGCAGAAAATGAAAGAAATGAATTCCAATGGATTTGTGAAAACTCTACCGAATCTCACTCAAATAGCAAATTTCGATGTAAATTCTTTGCAGTCGTTGAGTTTTGCCGGAATTGCATCATCTAATAGCAATCACTCAGAGAGAGTTAAACCAAGGAAAAATGGACAAGCAAAAGTGGAACGTCATTGTGAAAATGAGACCCTTCGTACAATCATGACCAACTATTCGGAAAGAAAGGTTGATTTTTTTTCAAATAGTGTTTTGCACAATTTGAGGGTAGAAATTAATAATTGTTTTAAGGCTGATCCTTTAATACCTCCAAAGGAGAATGGAGATTATGTTGGCATTGACATGTCATCTTCATCTGACGATGATTCTCAGGATTTAAATTTGGAGACCTCTCGGCTTTTCCAATTCCCGAGTACCAACAAGGTTTATGAAGATGAAGATGGAAGTACGGTGATCGACTACAATCACCACGACTTTGCTCAGTAATAATTTGATTTCAGTATTCAATTAACTTTACTATCATTATTACAATCGTTTACTATTATATTTTTAATCCTTTAATATTACTTGTATATTTTACTATATTTTAATATGTATTTAAACAAATGACTCATCATACAGTTAAAACCTTACAATCCAGATGAATCTTTAACCCAACTACTTGTAATTTAACTTAAATATTATTTTCTTTTCCCCTTGTACCTACTAGATTGTAAAAATACTAGTTTTAATTTTTCGTGAAAGTGATATTTCAAAGCGTCTAAAAATTATTCACTTCCCATTGTATTTATTTAAATTCGATTAAATAAAATGTTACACTGTCGTAGCAGAATTATATATTTTATAATATTATTGTATTGTTTGTTTTCTTTCATGATTCCAATCCAAATTATGTAATTATAAACTTAAATTATTGTGTTATTTCTTTTTTAATTGACTCAATGAAATTCTTTGTGATTTAATTATTTAATACAATTAGAATTTGAATCTTAAGTTATAATGCGTTATTTCGATAATAGGGATTGGTCAAGTTCAATATTAATACATATACCTAAAACCCTTCATTAAATCTAATCAAATGGTTTTACGAAAGAAACCTTATTTTCTTAAATTGTTAATTATAATTATTGTACAATGTAAAAGTGATGTACGTAATATTTAAATGCAAATCAAGATGGTTTCCAATATATCTTCTTATAATACAGATTGTTATAATCAATAAGTGATAATCTATTATAGTATATTTGTTTAATGTTCAGCGTTCATGTTCATTGTTATTATCTTAAGTATTAGACGTTATTATTGTTATAAAATCACATTCTCAAAACTCATTCCTGCAATTCAGTTCTACTATATACACTTACTTATGTATACTAGTGATTTAGATTTTAAGCAACGAGTAATTTTTTAAAAAAAAACTCTTGTTAAAGATTGTTAAAGAATGCTATGTATTATTACATATATAAGAAGAATGTCCTTCTCCTTAAAAGCAAAAAGATTAATAAATCAGTTTTAATTAACTGAAATACCTTAATATTTAAAATATGGATTTAAAACAAAAAGATTCATGAACACGTCATTTTATTCATTAAAAATCAAACATGGTACATAAAATTGCATATTTGTTTCCATTTATGATATTTATCTGATATATTTATAATATGAGAAATCCAATTTTAACAAAACTTCATTGGTTTTACCTAATACATACCTATATTATGGTATATTAGGTATATACATAGGTAAATTACTAGTATTTATTTATACTACATTATAAAGATTTAAACTAGTATTTACATTAGTCACAATCACATATTTTTGATAGAAAATTTAATAATAACCGGAAACTCTGGAATGTCCATTATGTCCATTTGCTGAAAATTCAATTTTTAAAATTGTTAAGTCCAAAAAAACTAGACAATTTTTTTGATTAAAACATTAAAAACTATGTTAAAAAATTAGCAACAGGTACTGAAGGATTAGGAGATAAAAAGCATTTTTGTTTCATTAATATTGTATCAGTATATCGGCAATAAATTGTGAAATTGTCTACCAATTTATGCAGCGCATAAAGATAGTTTTTTTGCATCCGTTATGACCACACACGGTTAGTACAGAAAACCAATTTAACTCGACACTTTACTGAAAATTGAGTTTGTAAAATCACTTACGCAAATGTCCGCATCCGTTGCAATGAGCGCTGTAAAAATACCAAACTTGTATAAAACCACTCTTATACATATTATTTTCACATATTCTTAATTGTCTTATATTAGTTATGCTTTATTTAGTGAAAATACCAATTAAAACAGTAATCGTCATATCCATGTCCAGAGGCTCCTCCATATCCATACCCGTAGCCAAGATCTTCTCCATTGTATTCATCGACTAAGCAAGACAAATAGCAAAAATTGTATTAGGAAAAATGTTAAAATTGTATTAAAGTTAAATGAATTGAACTCACATCCCCCTGTGTGTTGTCTCTTGACTCTTATCAAATGAATTCCTCTTTTGTCTCGTGCATTTTCCTTTGCTGATGGAAAAAAGAACGTGTGAGGATTTTTCCGTTCTGCTGCCTTCTCACTTCCCATAACGAGGGATAGGCCAGATAGGCAAATGAATAGGACCAAACAGACTGTTAAACATTTCCCAACAACCCCTACCTTCATTGTAAATAAAAATCAAAACATTAAAAACAATCAATAGAGACTTATGGATCTATCTAATATAAAATTACAAATAAATTAATTCTGCATAATTATGAGTAAATAATATGTGAAATTACACAAACAGTTGAATTCAATCTTATGTGAGACATGATTGGTTTAGTGTGGACTGTTATTTAAAATTAACGTTTATTTGATAATGAAGAAACAAGTAGCAAAAGCGTCGGTTGAATAAAATGCACTTTTGACAAAAATGTCCCGTTGACTTTTGCACAAATGGGGATTTGTTTTTGAACTGGATTAACCTTTGCGATGATAATTAATGATTGACGTTGATTTCAAGAGTCACTGTAGAGGCTTAAGAGAATCAAAGAGTAGAAGGTAAAAATCCCCTTGCAAATGAGTTTCTATTTTAATTGGTTTGTTTGGGAGTGAGTAACTAAATGATGCAGATCACTTCACCAACCACCACCACAAGTCTTCTCAATGATTCTCTCGAAAAGAGTTGGAAAACAATCCGACGAAGGAATTGAAAGAGAAATGAGAATGTGCCAACATTTGTCTGGTGTAGTTATACGCCCCTGCCCAACTACCCTCTTTGATTCTCATTGTTATTCTCATTTAAAGTTAGATTGTTAGTTGATGGAATAAGAAACTCTTTCCTTTTCTCACAAAAAGAGAATACCTCTATAAACAAATGAGTTAAGAGGAGAATTACGAGAGAGGGAGAAAATGTAAAATGTAAAGCAGTGCAATTTTGTTTTAACTAATAATTAGCGATCGTTAAGGAATGTAATAATTGCTGTATTTTTGATTAAGAGGGAGATTAGGCTTTATTAGTACAACGACTTTGTAATTATAAATATGACTATAACTATAAATATAACTAATGTTCAAGATATATTATCAGATCTGAAAAAGGAAAAAGTCTCTTGTGACATAATGTTTGAAAATAAAAGCTACAGAAAATGATAATTTGATAAATAAAGTTTTTTTTACATAACATGGATAGTGAAAAAGATAAGTTACATTTAGTAATTCAAGAGGAGCAAGAAAGGGACTCGTCACTATAAAGTGTATTACTATTTATTAGTCAACATTTTTGCATAAAAATGAATAAACTTTATTGCTGTCTGACACGAAGATACGTCTAGAACCAAACTTGTTACAAAGCAATGATGATAATTTAATATGTGTAGTAAAATAATGAGCAGAATATACGAGATTCTTGTGGGGGGGAAATTAATTATGATAAGGTTTTGTTTTGATCATATCTGCTTCATATTTACAAATGCATTACATTTCATGATTAAAATGCCAGTACACATCAAAATTCACTTCCTCTTCTTTTAAGGTTAGGAAATGTACAAAACTTGAAAGTTGTAAAAGAATACACATGAAGTTTATAATGTATCAGTCAGTATCACTCATTTTACGAACTTAATCTTTTTATATTACATGGATTAAACAAAATCTACCTCTTAACAAAATCGTTAAATTATTGGTCTGACAAACTTTATTGTACAATATTTTATGCTCCAACAACAAATGCAGCATCAAGTTTAATGAATTTGACTTCATAAAAACTTATTAATGTTCTTATTAAGTAGATCCAAGATTGATTAAAAAATAACCATTATCGTTAATCGTTTCCTTCCGTTGCATTAATCTGAAATATCAAAACATCCCATACCTAAATTATATTTATTAGTTATGTTACATTTATCTAACATGTATGATAAGTACTGACTCAATGTTATAAAAATTTCTCTTCCCACCATGAATATTTATTTAGAAAAAGATGAGCCCATATAGCTGCTATTTACTTAGGTATGTAATATAATATGTAAATCCCATAAATCTTATTTCTTAAGTATTATATTGAATTTATCACTTGTAAGTGAAAAATAAGTTTAATTGAAATATAATAGTTAGGTAGAAAAGTTAGTTCTGAATCTTCTGAAGGTATAATATGTTTATGAATGTATATCAAAAAGGTAATTAACTAAATAGGGACTATAATATTATATTATCCCAAAAACTCTCTCAGCAAGAAGGGTTAAGTGAAATTTGTGTGTAAAAATAACAGTAATGAATTCTTATCTGTCATTCTCTTTTTACTTCCTTCATTTCCTCATATGAAAATTTGAGTGTCGAATGGATCCAAATGACACAGAGGCCATGAAGTAAAAAAGAACTGTCGCCCCCGTCACACACCTCTCGCCGCATCACGCCTTCCAAAAGATGTTATTATTTTATAAATGGCCCACGAGGATCATTTCCTACTCCACAAACACCAGCAGAAATAAAATGTGTAGTCCCATTGACTTCCTTTATTTACTCCTATATTTCACTAATATTATCCTACTTATTTTGATATACCATCTTATATGCATATGTGGACAAAAGAGCGTGATGTGATTAAGTGATTATAAGGGACAATTGCCCAGTGGTGTTATAAAACATTGTTTTGTCCCATTAAAAATTGTGTATCATACATGTATGGTATAGAGAATAGGAATTGACTCACTTCCACTTTCTTGCTCCATTGAAAGTGGGAAGAAGCGGAATTGCTCTTATGATTTACAACAGCACAGTTCATATTACAAGCTTCAATGAACCATGAACTACCCGCTAACTACTGCACTAACTACCGTGTTTACTTTGCGAACCTTCCACGTTCACCTGCAACGCTCAATCAGAAAAAGTTGGGGTGGTTTTTATGCAGTTAATATGTATTACAGTGTATAATATATAATATAGATTTAGAATTAGAAAGCCAGCGTGTAAAATTGACGTTTGTAATCATGATCCTACTAATATTCAAATAATGTAGGTAGTAGGTATGTGATTTATAATGATGTGATTTTACATAACTAAATAAGTCAAATAACGCAACCTGGACTTGGCACGTTAACACAAAAATCTCCTTAGCCAATAACACATACTGCTTATTGTTAGTTCATCTGGAAAAATACAATTTTGTCTAATTGTATAATAATCGGATTATCTTTTTATGAATATAATGATATTATAACAAATATTGTATACCATATAAAGACCATGTATCAAGTCCAAAGTACATTGTTCTACACAGACACATTTAAACTGGTTGAGTTAAACATTACAGTTCGACCTCATTACTTGAAGATTAAGAATGAAATTTTAAATGAGATATTATTTTTAAGATTAATATGAGTTGATAATCAAATTGTTAGATACACACAGAGATGAGACGATTGAGAAATTGATTGAGAATCAAGGATTGAACATCAAGATCAAGTGTATCATTGTTTTTAACGTTTTTATTTATCTATTCAAATTCACGTAAATTAGCGTTCTTGCCCTCCACCCTTCATTGTCTCTTTTTGAGTACATTTTATTTGGTTTTCAATTAGAAAACCATTTTGAAGCTTGAAGAATTGACAATGAAAAACATTTTTTCGCCTTATTTTTTATCAAGTTTAAAACTTTACATCTACAAAGTTGTTATATTGAATGTTTTCACGCATAAGAATTCAGGTATAAGGTAGAATGTACCATTATTATAGGTGTTTTGTTAGTAAACTAAATAAAATTCGTTTTTCGACATATGAACTTGAAGGAAGATAAAAAGAAAATTGAGATTAAATTCTTTGACAGGATGTTTGGAAAAGGGATAAAGGGAATCATAGTTTCTCAAGAGTGAACGAAATTGAAAGTAAGAAGGTTAAAGATGTTTGATTTTGATTAGATTATAAACCAAGAGAATTGAGTTCGAGGTATTCCGTTTGCACAGAATTAATTTATGGTCGAGATATCAAAAACTTCACTGAAGGCCTCAAATTAAGCTAATTGAGCCAAATGAAACACATGTATTCGGACAATTATTCAATTATTTTTTTATCAAATTAATCAAAAATTAATTTACTCTTGCGAATGACAACTTTCCAATGAGGAAAGAAAGTCACATAACTCTTTCAAATTATGAAGCAATAAATACAAATAATATTAAATACATGAATACTGATCAAATAATATTCAATAGAACGCGAACGACTATATGGCCTTTATTTTACATAGGGTCTTGTCTTTTAATTTTTATTAAAACCAACACTGTCATGTTAATTACCACTTGCTGCAATTAGACATGGGTAGTATAGGTATTATGTGTAAGGTATTTAATGAGTTTGAATACCATTAACATTACGGGATAGCACATGAAAAAAAATTATCCCACATAAAGGGGAAAGGTTATAAAGTGTGGCTAAGTTTAAAACGCGTTTTATGTTAAAGTATACTGTACTAAATTATGTTTATAAGAAAATAACTTCAAATTTTAATAATTTTATTTCAAGTCAAATGTCTTATTTTTATTCATATTCGGCTAGGTTTCATTCATCTTCTTTCTATTTCCATCCACCCATTCCATTCATTGATTCATTCCTTAAAAAGAACTTTGGAAATTGACATAAGTCGTAAGCAGATTCATTGAATAAGATTTTCTTTTCTGATTAATATATTTTGAGAGCCTTCATCACTTGATCAACTCTTCTTACCTCAATGGTGACGCGTGTTTGTATCTATCCAGACCATTCATTACGTCCAATCCAATCGATTCTACAGGTTCGTACGTAAGAGCAATGTGTGTCCTGATGTCATGTTCCCAATGATCCGATTTGAGCCAACACCGATGCCTCCCACACCGTTATTCCTATTTCTGACATTGAGTTTTTATTCCATCCATTAAAGAGGTGAACTCATTCTGGGAAGTCGAGGAAAGTAAGGAGAATGAATGAATGAAAAAGGAGAGGGGTTTGGGAGTGGTCGGCGTATCGGGAGTTGAGGTCGAGAGAGGGACGGAATGAAATTGGAAGGCTAAAAGGAATTCGCAACCGCATTGCAGTGAGTATTATCCGCGAAAATCAAATATCCGGGTCAATCCCTGGACATGATATCAAAGAAAGGGTTTATTGTTGAGAGAGTCCGGCATTCCACTCCGATTTCGGAGACTTCTCTCGTCGTGGAGCTGTTAATAAAAGGAAGGGAATAAACACGGACCACCTCAGTCATGACAGAGGACAACACAATTACGATCCTCGAAGATCTTTTTAACAAACTTGACAAGTCAAACTCCGGTGTCATCAACCTTTCCGACCTCAACGACGAGGTTGCAGCCAAGGGCTTCGATCCATCCAACGAGAATTGTGTGGCTAAAGTAAGGGATTTTCTTACATAATCCGAATTAAATAAACTTTTCGGCACACAATATGCCAAGGGCTAAAAATAAGTCTAACCATGGGACTAAATTTAATTCAGCGGCTGATGGAAAGGGTCGACGCGAATTCAAATGGGGAAATCACCTTCGACGAGTTCCTCCACTTTGCTCACACGAGGGTCGAGCGGCTTCGCCACGTTTTTAACAGACTTGACCGGAACAAGGACGGGAAGCTCGACCGGGAGGAACTCAAAGACGCCCTCGACAAATCCGGTTTTCGGCTCTCGGAGAAAGAAATTTTAAGTCTCATTGAAAAGTATTCAAATTAAATTTACATAATTTACATTATTATTTATTTCCCTTTTATTTTGGATTTTTATCTTTTATTTTATTGGATATCTCCATTTATACATAAATTACTACTTATCATATAGACAGCAGTTCATTATGTACTAACTACTGTAGTTGTATAATTAATATGCAGTATGTGCTTAAATGGAAATCTTTTAGAAACGAGCTATTGACCTTGTACTTTAAGTTCCTCTCCATTATCTAAAAGGTCTTTTACTATAAATAGAGAAGGCGTGTATCATTTCACGGTTCATAACCCATATAAAGTTAACATCGAACAAGTGGAGTAATAGTTGTATTAGTATATGGATATAAATTGTTAAATCTCGCAAGCTTGTTCTTGATCCTGACAATTCAAATTCGCAATTTTGCAGACATTAGCTCAGGGATGTAAGAAGTAAGTAGAATCGATAGGAGATTTAAATTACATGCAATTTTTGTGCGCGTGGTAATATTAATTAAATGGGAAGTCGGCATAATGCAGCTTAGAATCTATTAGTTCTGCCATATGCAGCGATTCAGGATTTATTATATAGTTTAATATTGAGATAAATAACAAGTGGATAATTATTGAATTATGGCATTATCATAATACTTTCTTTGACCAAACCTTATTGGAAAATGATTTATCCTTGGAACATACTAGTTTGAACTTCCAAGAGGCTCGGTCATCTGTTTAACTCCAACTTTATCGCTACTGTAATTTTTAACCAAAATATTATTTATTTACAAAATACCAGTTTCCATTCATTTTATTACATGACGGGTATTTTTGTCATATCTGTTTTCCTATTATTATTTTGTAAAATATTGTTACAATACTATTTTATTAAAGATGTTTAATAATTATTGTTATTTTTTTCAGGATGTCAGATGGGAACTCTTTGGAAATATCATGGGAAGATTGGCGAGATTACTTAATTTTAAGTCCTTCCATCGAACTTCCCGATGTTGTTCTATTTTGGAGACACGCCACGGTATTTAATTAATTTTAACTAATTGATTAATTTAAATTCTATAATTAAAATATTTTTACAATACTGGATATATTTTTTATTTAGTATTTGGATATGGGAGAAGACATTTCGGTTCCTGACGATTTCACAAGTAAGGAATTTGACTCTGGAGCTTGGTGGAGACATTTAGTAGCTGGTGGTGTGGCTGGAGCAGTTTCAAGAACTTCGACAGCACCATTGGATAGAATTAAAGTTTTTCTACAGGTTTGTTTATAAAATATGTTAATTATGTATTTAGCATAAAATTATAAAAAATTAATTAAATTGTCATTCAATTATACTCTTCCTTGTTATATTTAAAAATGTGTTTAATTTTGACATTTGTATAGGTTCATTCAAGTAAAAAGACACCATTGTCAATCAAGAGTTGCCTTCAACATTTGTTACGGGAAGGAGGTGTTCCTTCACTTTGGAGAGGAAATGGCATGAATGTCCTTAAAATTGCCCCTGAATCCGCCCTAAAATTCATGGCTTATGAATACGGAAAGAGATTTTTAAAACGGAATTCTAAAGAAAAAGAACTGAGAATGTCTGAAAGATTCTTAGCTGGAAGTTTCGCTGGGGCCTTTAGTCAAAGTTTAATTTATCCTATGGAAGTAATCAAGACAAGATTAGCATTAAGGAAAACTGGTAAGATCTAATTATAATATTTATAATATTAGAAATATTAGAAATATTTTAATTACAAGTGGAAAGCAGAATTGTTAGATCCAAAAATTAAATATATTAGTAAAAGAACTTAATAATGTCATTTTTATAATAGAGTATTAATTAAGAAAATGTATTTAATTTAATTTAATTTTAATTTTTGTAATTTTAGGGGAATTTGCTTCGATCGTCCATATGATAAAAACAATGTACCTCAATGAAGGCTACCGAGTGTTCTACCGAGGATATGTCCCAAATCTATTAGGGATCCTTCCTTATGCCGGGATCGATCTTGCAATATATGAGACTTTGAAGAAATTTTACACGAAGCGATATTCAGAGCCAAATACCCTTATCCTCCTGTCGTGCGGGACGATCAGCTCAAGTTGCGGTCAGATTGCGTCTTATCCCCTTGCCCTTGTTAGGACAAAGCTCCAAGCCGATACTCAAAGAAGAGATCAACGAATGTTGTGGATTTTCAAAGAGATCGTGAGGAGCGAAGGACTTCGAGGTCTCTACCGTGGGATTCTTCCCAATTTCTTAAAAGTAGCCCCAGCTGTGTCAATATCTTACGCTGTTTATGAACATGTCAGGCAAAGTCTCGGAGTTCAAATGACATGACATGTTTTTTTCTCGTTCTCGCTAGTTCCTCCATGTTTTTGGAATATTATAAAATCGTGTTTCCCTTTTTCCCTTTGATATACTTTATTAAACAATTGTGCTAGCATTGTTAATCATTCTTTAATTAGTAGAATTTGAAGTTAAATATTAGACAGTTAAATTATATATTAATGTGTTAGCAAATTATTGTAGATAATTAGATATCATTGTCTCAAATGAAGCTCGATGTTGTGGCTAATGATTTAATTGTATAATACTATACCCTTTTCATTATTAGGAAACGTTATTTACTTGTTATACATCATCATTATTCCTCTTATCTTTCCAAAATAATACACACAATAAATAAGCCTAACTTAATAATAAGAGAGTGATATTGTATATAAAGAATGAATTGACGGTTTGTACAGATCTAATTAATATCTAATTTTGTTAATTTTCTATTTGTACTTATAATAATTATATCTAATATTGTATAGATATATTATCTACACAAGTTATATAATTTTCCCATTAATTTCCCTTCAATTTCAAATTATTTTAATCAGAATACATTTAATATTGTAGATTAATTTATTTAAATAACAATCGTTAATCATTCTAGCTTTAGACACGATATTATTACATAGTCAGAAATATATTCTGGAAAGTATTTATAATTTCTAGTTCGCACCCGTTTTCACTCGTTTAGTTTCGTTTAGTTTAAACAGTATAAAATATTAGGTTATAAATATTTAAAATTTATTTATGAGGACATCATTAGGAATTTGACTTTTAAAGTACTTTAAAGTGATTGGTGATGAGTTTGTTCGAAGAATAATTCACAGCATTTCTCTTTAATTTCCATTTCGTATGGAGATCGTGACGTGTTGGTTTTGGATGATCTGCTGGCCCAGATTCTTTTTATCTACTTCTTGACCTCACTCTCCTCCCAAGTAGAAGAAAATTTAGTCAGTGAAACGAATCAACGAATTATTTCCTTAATGATCCAAAATGCAATTATTGTCAGATGTTTACAAAATAGTGGTGTAGTTGTAATCGTAGTTATAAACAGTAGATTCATATAATATTACAATACTTATATAATTTGTGGTCGGACATTACTCCTCACAATGACTCTTGCAATTGTACTTAAAAATGCAGCATATGTAGTAGAAATCTCATCCAAATGCCAAATTAGATGATTCTTTCAGCTGTGCTGAAGTTCTCTAAAGATATGATTCCTTTCTTGTGGAAATAAACTGTAAATATGATGCAACATGAATTGTTTTCATTCATTTCTTTGCACTCGTGTATTTGTCATTTTGCGATCAAGGTTTTTCCTGCAATTTTATTTGTTGTTTAATAAAAACTATCTATAACTATATTAAACATTATCCATAACTTTAAAGGATTTAATACATTTGTTTGCCAATCTGTAAGTTTAAGTATAGACAGATCATGATAAAGCAAACAATCTTGAGATGGGAATGTTCAATTTGGATGGTCATTTTGAAATCAATATTTGAACAGTCGATTTAAGGAACAATTATGATGAAATCTTGAGATTTTTTTTCAATCTAATATGATTTTTAACCTTTGATATCATCTCTAAGTCGAGTCCTTTGTTTATTACCTATATAAATTCTTTTTGCACTTACCCAAATAAAACTTTCTATTAACTGATTATTCCATAATTCCATATGTATCCATATTTCAATTATAGTCAATCGGAGTCGATCATTTTCCTTGAAGCAGTATTAACCTTGTAATCTTAGAATGAAATAAGATAATAATATAACTATAATAAATTAATAAATGTATTTATTTAATAGATAGAACTTGCTCAGCTTGGAATATTACACACGATACATGACATATTTATTCGCATATAACGCATTTGATCGTATATGTTATTATATTATTAAGTAATAAATAAGAAGCACTTCGACCCTATCTGCGTAAGCATTGTAAGTTACTAAATATAACCTTGTAATAAATTGGTTCGCAATTATTTCAAATAAATAAATGACATTCATATTATAGTACATTTCTTACATTATTATAATAGTTAGTACTCTTTATTCATCAAATTCATCCCAAATAAAATTTACCTACAATAATTTCACTTATTCATATTATGTACATACATACATCTAATTTACTTACAAATATGATTAGGTATATACATAGACTACTAATTGAATCAATAAATAATACATTCATATGATATGTCGGATATAATATGCAAAATTGCAGATACCTACATCATAATCCTAACTTATAAACGAAAAATAATAATATGAAAGTGTCAAATTTTGCTTCTAAATTATTACAGCGATTTTTTTACAATGTAGTGATCATTAGTTTGATTTGGCTAACTATTGGCCTCAAATTGCGTTTCCGAGTCGGATTGTGTGTGTATTCACTTTATTCTCTGAAAAAACTCAATTTTACTCGTACAATATTACATACTCTTAATACCCAACCGAAAATTACAGACTGGTCCTGGTCAAATAAAGATAGAATCTTAAGCTTAAGAACAAGGGTTTTTAAATGCGTTCTCATTTCCATATTATTTATTTAAAGGCTTCGCTAACAAAATTGTCAAACAAGTGAGAAAGTGCAGAAGAGTCAACAAAGTGTGGACAAAATAATTATAAGTATTTAACTATTTATTTAAAAAGTGTTTATTATAAAGTATTTAGGCTTGATTTCTGTTTTGTTGCTAAAAATCTAAACTCACATTCAATGATCTTGAGAAATGGATTCATGAATGAACGTTCAAACGTCAAACCGACCAATGAAGTCCGGACATCTAAAATTTTCTAATATTTTTATACAACTCATTATAATTTTTCATTTAAAGTTTGTATCACTTCAGAGCTTCATAAATGAAACTGAAAATATTGACTTACATTCAAATTGTTACAACTACTTTAAATCAAATGATTTAGCATCAAGTCTCATTATATTTGGTGATGAAAAAGGTAAGATTTTCATTTTATCAGTATAGTATTTTATTAGAAAATGTTTAATAGGTATTGTGGGAGTATATCAAAATATTAACTAAATAAATATAGATCTGGTGAATCTGAAAAATGAAGAAGGTTTTCTGTCGACATTTCCCATTTTGTTTTTACCAATTTCTACATTTTACACTACAAGATTTGATAAGAAAGTAGAACGAGGGAAAAGTGCTTTTCTTATTCTTCCATCCTCACTTGAATCCTTTTATGAAGCAGCTGCACAAGTATACTCTATATAACTTTATAACATTTTTAATTAATAATTATATTTTTTAATTAGATAGAAAGTAATTTAAATGATTCAAGAATTTCTGCAACCATTTGGAATCCAAAGTATATTTTAGTTTGGCCAAAGTCGAACGTCCAATTGAACGAATCTCTTGAGAATAAATCAACTAATTTTGAAGATGAAACTCAACTTGGGAATTTTAGATTTGAAATAGATAGTGAAGTTTATATTATAGTAGACGACATTTCATTGTTTAAACTTTATGAAATATTTGAAATCAAGACAAAAGAATTGAAACTAGAGATCCTGAATGTTGAGAAAATTGACTTTTCGCTTATACCACTTGCCAACAAAGTGTCGCGAAGGTCGAACCTTCATGGTATACCAATTGTTGGAGTTGTCATTGTAAGTAAAAGATTTATAACATTTAACTTTTACCTTATACTCGTGTAGTCCTTATATCTACTAAATATATTATAAATACTTTTGATAATATACCTATATACATATTGCATCTACTAATATTAAATTAATGAAATCTTGTTTATTTTTAGTATTAGACAGTATTTAATCTAAATGTAATGTACAACTTATTTATAAAGTAAGTTCATTTACATGGGTCTTGATATTCCATGAAATCATTTTTAGGATGATAAATATGAAATAGCGTTACAAATACGCATTCGAAAGGATATGACCATTCAACTTGTTAGCGGAAGTTCAGCTTCAATTTATCAAGACTTTTCACTTGCACTCAACTTTACGTAAGGAATTCATGTTCAATACAAAATAATATTGGATGATTGCAAATGGAGATTAATGTTAAATTAGAGATTGTTTTAATGAATAGGATGAGTTTAAAGTTAGGAGATAGCGTCACAAACTCCAGCAATGGCTCTTTAAAGGGAGTCACCTTTGATTTGCTGAAATCCGGACAAGCTGACATTTCTATTTATGAAAATACCTTAATTATGAGTAGATTTATAGAGCTTACTTATCTCCAGCCAAATCATATTGGAGTGTGAGTTTTTACCATTTTGCATGATATGCCATAAAACTGTATAAATATATATAAAGTTGAACTTATAATTATCCATATGAAATTTCATTTATAAAGCATAAATGATTTTATAGGATCAAGGCATTTTTTCAACAACCGAATGCCAATGACGTGAGAAATATCGTTACTTCGCCATTCAAAATTGATTTATGGATCACTTATTTCCTATTTTGGCTCATCCTTATTGGACTCGTTAAGTTGGTTTATTATATAAAAGGGCGGTTCGAATCCAATGATTTTGCATGGGGAATCAATATGGATTATCTACATGAAGAAATTTTTGTCAAAAGTGTCGGGATATGGGCAATTTATGCAATTACTCAAAAATGTAAAAAATAATTATTTATTTATTAGCATTCAATGTAATACTTATTAAATATCTTTTAGTTAGTATATTTAATTTCAAATACATAAGTACAGCATATTTATAAACAGCTTGGCCCCATACACCGAAATCAACGTCTCTGTATGTCCTCTTTGCAACTGGATATTTGACATCTCTCGTTTGCTTCGTTGCTTATTCAGCCACTGTTGTTTCTACTTTATCAGTGGAATTGGTTTTAGTTAAAAGATTTGAAGATTTGATCAAATACAAATACACAATTACTTTTCATGAATTGAGCGGAACGATGAAATTTTATTTTCAAGTAAAGAATACTAATACTATATTCTATTCAGAAAATCCGTGTAGGTGAGTTTGAAAAACCCGCACATAATTTCCAGAGATACGAATTTCAATTTCACTGTTACTATTAATTGTAGTAATGCTAATTTATATTGTTTTTGAAAAAGTTTAATGTTTATTTTATATTTTGGTCTCAATTTCATTATTTTATTGTTTCATTAAAACATCAATAAAATTCAAATGCAATGAGATGTTATTGAAATAGTTAAATTATGTATTTTGTAGATGGGTAATGAAATTGGTTTAAATATTGCATATGCAATACTACAATTAATAGTAACAGTGAAATTGACATTCGTATCTCTGGAAATTATGTGCGGGTTTTTCAAACTCACCTGCACGGATTTTCTGAATAGAATATAATACTAATTAACAAATGTTATAAAGAATACCATAGATTAATAAAATTAGTATAAAAAGTTATTCAAAGTAGATTTTTATTAATTGTTGCATTCTTAATTTTCATAACAGGCGTTGATTCCTTTCTTCCATCTTAAACAAGACATTGTTACAACTAACACAGAAAATGAACTTCGACATCTTTATGGAAAACCCAATGCATTTCTTTCTTACTCTGACAAGTTTTATTTGACTGCTATTAATTTAAACTATACAGAATTTGCAATCTGCAATGAAATTTCGTCAATTAATGTTGATCGAGTTCCACAGAAGCTTGGAATGTTTGTTAGGAAAAATTCTCCATACAAGAAGATGTTTAATTACAAGTTAGTAATTGATTTCTAATATCAAAATAATTTATCATGTTCATTTCCAATTTATAAATTATTGAGTGTTTAAACAGGATAGCAGTGCTGAAAGAAAGAGGATTGAATAACAGATATGATCGAATCTACGAGAGTAATCAACCTATTCAATGTTTTGCGAATGACAGAATAGTGACAAACAAAGGACTATCAATGACCGATCTCTTAACAGCCTTTTATATTGTGTTTATAGGAGTTGTTGCATCATTAATTTTAGTTTTTACAGAAAAATTTTTTTCATTCTTTTCCAAGAAAAATAATGTGAAACCACCACTCACAGTGTTTTAAAAATTGAATTAATAAAGTTTATATTATGATAAACAAACAGTTTTACAATTGGTCATTATTAAAAATGGATATCAAAATTTATCAATATAAAATTTCCCAAGTAAAACGTTAAACGTAAAAGAACTTTGCTTCTTGGTCATATCTTCGACCACGGCGAGAACCGGGCTTAAGTGGTCGTGGTCGGGGTCTATCATTTCGACGGCGCTCGTATCTTCTATTTGTCCATCCACCTCCATAGCCATAGCCGGGAGCTCCATAACCTCCGCCATAACCACGTTGTTCCGCTTAACATTTAATAAAAACAGTCCAGTTATTTTATTATTGACTACAACTATTTTATTATTTAAAAAAGTTAAATAAAAATTGATTTACCGAGTTGAAGATTCTCATTTTCAATTTCTTCTGCAGTAGCAATTATTGCTATAAAAGCAACAATTAGCAGCGCCAAAAATGTCTAAATGCACATTATTTATACGCATTATTATTACATAGGGTAAGTAATTAGTGTAATTAATTGATAATTAGATTTGATTTTTCTTCATTTGTGATTCTTAGTCAAATTAAATGTTTATTCAAACTTACGTAGTTCTTCATAATGCTTTGTTAAAATCTCCTTTTCCCTTTCAACTATGAAATTGAATTTAAATTGTATAAAACTTTAATTTGTATTTTGACTCTTGGATAGATTAATTCTAAGGATAAAATTTTTAGTGATTGTTAATCCGGAATCTCCAACTATTTATAGTGGAATGTATTTACAGAATAAACGAATTGTAAAAAATATTTTGTATTATTGGCCATAAGTATGTACCTATGCGTCATTATTTATTTGTTGACAAACTCTTTGAAAGTGACTCTTTGCGCTTTGGTCATCTTTTGCTCAAGGCTTATAATGGTTAATAAGCAAATACCTATATAATATACAATACACGCAATTTAAACACACGCACACATTTGTAATAATTTTTTTTCTCTTTCGTACATATTTTTCTCATTTTTCAATCACTATTATGCTCATTCATTTCACGTGGACTTTTTTTGCCAATGTGTTGATTTACAATTAATTGAACAAAGATTGGCAAAAACATGTATATTATATTGTCCACGTGTTAAACGTCTGATTTTATTTTTATACACATTAAATAATTATTTGTTTAATGATTCCTCAAAAAATCAATTTTGGTTTCATAATATACAAAATAAGATGATGTTCCGTTCCGAACGATATTTATTATTATTATAATTAAGATTAAAATTCATGTAAATATGAAATTGGCGCTAAAGTGGGGTCAATCATGAGGAGGTTAGGCTTATATAATTTAAAGGGAGGATGAGGAGCTCTTAATTGATGGGATAATCTTATCTCTTAACTTATTAAGTATCACATGTGGGAGAATGGAATGTTTACATCCTATGACTCTATGACTCATTGGATGGCGTCTTTCGGTTCATTCATAATTAATATTCTACAACCACAACTCCTCAGGTTCGCTGGTAAAGATATTGTCGGAGAACACTTATTCTAGGAAGTGAGTTGAGAATTCGAGTAATTTATGTTTAGGTAAATCGGAGAGGTAATAGACCTTTCATTTGTCTTTTGACGCTCGACGAGGGTATGTAAAAGACATTCACATTCTTCCCAATGTGACTTGCAAAAGGCAAGTATGAATATTTCCAAGCTCCGGGAGAGAATAGATTTTTTGTGTTTTTATATAAATCTCTAGTCAGTGTCATTACAATTAAACCTCAGTTCCCTATTAGCACCAGAAGTTCTTAAGTTTTAAGTTCATCAGGTGAATAATTACAATATCATTCTTGTGATCGTGTTCTGACATTCAACGAAGTTATGGCATTCGTATGCAGTGTATGTCTGGACTTTCTTTCTACACCTGTAAAAAGTAATATCTCTTTTTTTCGATGTTGTAAAATATACTATGTTTAATAAAGTTAAATGTCATTATTTATTTATGCCTAATTGTGTACTTACCTGTATTGTTAGCTTTATTACATCGTATCCTATTAAAATTAATAATACATGCTTAATGATCTGATAATAGAATTTAATTATAAATTTGTCTAGTTCAAGGAACTGATGGCCAAGATTCTAAAATAGTTGCAGCTGAATGTGGACATGTGTATCATGATGCTTGTCTCAACCAGTCTATCAATCAACAACACAATCTCATGTATTATATTATTATTTATGATAATTTATTCAATGATAAAATTAAAATACATGTTTTATTAATTTCTCTATCAAATCAGTGAAATTACCTAATAAAGACTATTTTTATTTTAGTCCAAGGTGTCCAAAGTGCGCTCGAGATATAGCCGTGAACAAAAATCGGATAATTTTCTTTTGTGGAGATAATGAGACTGAAAATATTGACGAGAAACTCAAAGAAGCTAAAAACACTCAAAATGAATTGGATATGGTGCAAAGGGATATGGCTCAACTTTTCGCGAATGTACAAAACAAGGATGATTTAATTGAAGAAAAATCTCTTTATATTGAAATTCTCAGGTAATAATTTAGCATATTACAAAGAATTCATAATTGGTAACTTTTTATTTTATGTTTATACATTTAATTATATAATTATGAATTTTAAAATACTGAATGCATCACAATACATCTACAGTGAATGTGGGTGGCCAAAATCGAGCATATTCAACATATTTTTTATCTGAATTTAAGATACGAGTTGACACAACTTACTATCGAACATGAAAAGTTAAGGGTTTCTTCAAAAGAAAAGGGAAATCAGTCCTTGGAAAAAGACAAAAAGGAGTCAGAACTGATAAATGATTTGAAGCACCAGAAGGCAAATCTCACTGAAATGGTAATTTTGAAGAAAAAAGAGCTCAGAGAAACTAAAAAAGAAAATGAGGATTTGAAAAAACAAATTGCCAAAAAGGATAACAATGCAAAGGAACAGGAAGAAGAGATTGAAAAATTGGAAAAAAGGCATAACCGAGCCTTGTCCGGTTTGAACGAAGAGTTGAGGTATTTAAATAATTTTTATTGACATAAATTATACTACCAACATACACTGGACCTCGGATAAGATCAACTTCACGGGATACACCAATTTTGGTGATCTTAACCGAGGTTGACACTAACCGAGGTTGATATATGTCATATAATTACACATGTAGGTATTTATATTATTGAAAATTAAATAATTTAATTCACACATTGTGCAAATTATAGCATACGTATATACGAATGTTGAATTTTAGTCTAATGCCATTGAAAAATAGATTGATCTTGAATCTTTTGATCATTTTGAGAAATATTTAAATAGGTTGATCTATTCTATTTGTAGTATAAAAAGTGAAATTTTTGCATTTTAGGCATTGTCGGATAAAATAGAATAATATACAATTTTAATTAGAAGAAAATTAATCCATTTATCATATTTGATAAAAAAATAGGATAATAAAAATCATTGAACGAGACGTAATTTTACCTAAAATAGCGATTTTTCAATTTTGATAGGTATTTTACATGTATTATAACTCTAAAATCACACCAATATGTATTCTTGGATGAACAATAACTGTTTATCATTTCATTTCACCTTTAATTTATAAAGTCGAACAAAATATTAAGGCGGTAGAAACAAAAAGTTGATCTTATGAGTAGTTGACGGGAACAAAAAATTTGGTGATCTTAACCGAAGTTGACATTAACCGTAGTGACACTATCCGAGGTTTAAAAGCATTACAATTCCTATACCTATGCCGGGAACATAGAAAAAGGTGATCTTAACCGAGGTCGAGTGTAATATATATTACACTCGACCAAGAAATATATATATTTCTTATAAACATCTTTCATTCATTGACTGGTAGAATTGTCTCATTGAATGGAAGGAATTATCTCATTACTGTTTTTTAATTAGACAAGCTGCTCTCAAGATCGTTCGCTTGCAAATTGTCGCGAATGGGACTGTCGACAAAAATACGCTTGGCTATTATGGATTCAAAACTAAAGAATGCTCAACACAAACTTGCGATGCTCTTGAGAAAAGCATTCAAATATCTCAAAATTTTTTAGAAAACTCCAAGACTGATCTGACATGATGATAGAAGTGATGGTGATGTAAGTGATGATTGATGATGCTCTAAACAAGACAAAATATTTTTAAATCCAAACCAGCCGGTTATAAATTAATTTATTCAATTCTCAAACGAATAATCAATTTTAAATATCTATACAATTTTAATTATAGCGTTAAGTAATAATTTGTACCGCTTTGGCTCGAAAGATAGCCCGGGCTATCTATCAAGCCCGGCTATCTTTTAAGCACAGGCTATCTTAAAACCATTCTACTTTTGTAGAAAACTTTTAAGATTTTATATTAACTAATATAGTGTTTCTTCCGTTTTCATACTTGTTTCGGATAAATATTGAATGTTTTAGATCTGTATTCACAGCTAAAACATTCAATACACTTGTGATAGTTTAAAAATTAGAGTCAAACAAACATTTTCATATACTACAAGTATTTATACCTACGTTGTATAGGAAAATGTTTATTTGACCCGGCTAACTTTTGAGACCCGGCTATCATTTAAGATCTCACAATGAACCCCTGACTATCTTTCGAGCCCGGCTATCTTTCAAGCCAAAGCGGTAATCAAGCATGTTTATTATACTATATAAATACATAATATATAAAGTTTCCATTCTTTTAGTACTAAATACAATAAGGCAAAATAATGATTTTTATAATTAAAAATATCTATACTTCTTAAATCACATGGATGATGTGGATCTTTATCCTTAGCCAATATTTTGCCTATAACCATCTTGTCACTAAAGATTTAGATATAAAGAACAGACTTAAGATTGTGTTTAATTTAACAATAAGTAATCATATCTAATTGTAAATGTAAGTATCTATAATTTAAATAAAATAGCCTATCATGGTATTATATAATGCAAAATAAGCTCAATATTTATTTACTACATAATCGAAAGTTTCCATTTCTCTCAATTCCCGAAGAGTCGTCTTTAAACGTGAAATTACTATTTACAAGATTGAAAATCGCAATGTTGGTTAGTCAGCAAATTTTTAATGTCCTTATTCTCCTTATATTTTCTCTCCGAAAAATGTTGTGTAACCATTGTATCTTTGTAGTTGTAGCTTGTAGCCGTTGAAATTGATACCTTTGTTCTAGAGCAAGGAGCGCCAAACAAAGACTGAACAAAGCCATGTAGTAAAAGTAAAATATTATAGGTTTAAATTCATTTCATTTCAAAACGTTTGATCTTTATTATTAATATGCATGTGGTATAGAGTTATAACATAAAGGCATATATAAGCATATAGTATATATATTATATACTAACTTCAAAATATAACTTTTTCATGTGATGAATTGAGAATTGAAATGTATCACATGCTATGACTCTATTAGTCATTGGACGGCGTCTTTCGGTTCATGCAGAATTTCAGAAATTCTACTACTACAACTCCACTCCACACACTTCACAGGTAAAGATATTTAGATTATTTCTTGAAATTGCGAATAATTACAGTTTCATAAAGGCACTTGTGATCGTGTTCAGACCTTCAGACATTCAACACAGTTATGGCATTCGTATGCAGTGTGTGTTTGGACTTACTCTCCACACCTGTAAAAGGTATCGGCTAAATATTTTTCAATTTTGAATATATTATGTATATTTAGAGATTATTTGTTTAGGTAAGCATCATTGTGAATATTGACAAATCCAACCTTCTATCATGTAAAGTCAAGGTTCAGTAATATAACATTTTTTGTATTTGTCTAGTTCAAGGAACTGATGGCCAAGATTCTAAAATTGTTGCATCTGAATGTGGACACGTGTATCATGATGCGTGTCTTAATGAGTCGATCATTCAACAACTCAATCATATGTATGGTAGAATGCATTAAATATTTGAATACTAAGATAATTCAATTATTGAATTTAAATATTTTTTATTGATGAAATTACCTAATTAAGACCCTTTTAAGTCCAAAGTGCCCAAAATGCGCACGGGATATAGCCTTGCTCCAAAATCGGATAATTTTCTTTTGTGGAGATGATGATGCGGAAAATATTGACGATAAACTCCAAGCAGCTAAAAACACTCAAATTGAATTGGAGAAGAAGCAAAGAGATTTTGATCAACTTTCCGTGGATGCACAAAAGAATGATGATTTGATTGAAGAAAAATCGCTTTATATTGAAATTCTCAGGTATTCTATTAAAAATGCAACCAACTTCGTTTGGTTATGTAGTTGTGAATATCTAAATACTGATGAATGCATCAAAATAATGTACATCACCAGTGTAGTGGGTGTGGGTGACACTAGTCATTAATATCTTTAATATATTCACTTAATTGTTTATCTGACTATTAGATACGAGTTCTCACAACTGTCGATTAAATATAAAGAATTAAGAGTTTCTTCACAAAAAAAGGCAAATGAGTCCTTCGAAAAAGACAAAACAAATGTAATAAAGGATTTGAAGCACCAGAAGTCAAAGCTCACTGAAATCGCAATTTTGAAGGATAAGGAGCTGCGAGAAGCCAATAAAGAAAACGAGGATTTGAAAAAACAAATGGTCCAAAAAGCTAATAACGAAAAGGAAAAAGAAGGAGAGATTGAAAATTTTGAAAAGCGCAACCTAGCAAAATGGGCTTTGAACGAAGAGTTGCGGTATTTAAATAATTCTTATTGACATATTATGCACTTACAAAGACTTTTCGATGATTGAATGGTGGATTAATCTCATTGAATGTAACATTTTTAAAATAGCCAAGCGGCTCATCAGATCGTCCGCTTGCAAATTGTCGCGAACGGGACAGTGGACAAAAATACGCTGGGCAATTCTGGATTGGAAACTAAAGAATGCTCAACACAAACTTGCGATGCTCTTGAGAAAAGCATTCAAATATCTCAAGAAAACCCTATTAAGTCGGATTCGGATGATAATGACATCGATAATGTTGCAGATTATGGTCCTGATTTTTATTCTGGTTATTTGCCTGATATTGATTTTTGAGGTTCCAAACAATTCAAAGTTATGTTGACTGTTAAAGTAATTTTAATTCCAAACCAGCTGGCTATAATTTAATTTATTCAATTCTAAAAAGAATAATCAATTTAATATGTAATAAGATACATACAATATATTAGCATAAGTATATTTATTATTCTTATAATGTGTAATAATTAGCAAGCAGGTTTAATAATTAATTTTTTACGTAAAGTTTCCATTATATTATAATATGTAAAATAATTTAACATAACAAAATAATGATTTTTATAATTAAAAATTAATATATCAATCAGGTCCAATGATATCTTCTAAATCTCTTATAACCCATGGATGAGGTGGATCTTCTTTTTCTTTAGCCAGTATTTTACCTTTTACCATTGTCACTAAGGCATGATATAAAAAGAACAGATTTAAGAATTGTGTTTAATTTAACAATTTTGTTATATATTTACTTAATCATATTTTGTAGTATTTTAAAATAAAATTATGGTATTATATGCTGCAAAATAAGCTTACATTTATTTACTAATCGAAAGTTTCCATTTCTCTCAATTCCTGAAGAGTCTTCAAAAGTGAAATTTCCAATTTCAAGATTGAAAATCGCAATGTCGGCTGGTCCGCCAATTTTCAATGCTCCTAAATTTTCTTCTCCGATAATTCTTGCAGGAACAATTGTAGCCATTGAAATTGCATCAATTAGTCGAACACCAAGATTAATCATTTTAGAAATTGTTGTTGGTAGGTCATACATTGGACCCAGTCTTGAAACTAAATATATAAATTCAATCATATTTTCTCAAAAATCTAAAAATTAATGATCATTTTTTAAATTTACCTTGATGAATATCACTGCTAATTACATCAGGTAGAATTCCATTATTTATCAATCCTTCTGCAGATTTATAACTAAAACTCCCAGAACCATGCCCAATATCAAGGAAGATTCCCTTTTCCATTAAACTATTCACAATTGGCAAAGGATTTCCTTCATCATCCACCAATTTATTCGAATGTCCAGTAAATGAATGAGTGAGAATGTCTCCTTCTTCAAGTAACGGCAAAATATCTTCAAGGCTTGGAGGAGAAATCCCTATATGTATCATAAGAGGAAGCCCAGTGGCCTTTGACACGCTTCTTGCTCTCATAAGCCCAAGAGTCCCAGTTCCATTTGTCGCATCCCGA
Organism: Neelides folsomi; assembly: GCA_034687125.1. Taxonomy (NCBI): domain Eukaryota; kingdom Metazoa; phylum Arthropoda; class Collembola; order Neelipleona; family Neelidae; genus Neelides; species Neelides folsomi. The sequence continues at coordinate 27,148 of JAQGBZ010000163.1, read as the reverse complement.
TCTACTCTGACTTTAATTCCTTTAATTACATCTCTATTGTTGAAGATCGTTACATTGGCCATTTCTTCATCTAAAAATTCATCAATAGCCGACTCAAATGTTCTCGCTGTCAGTCCGATCCCAGAGATGTGGAGAAAAGAAAAAATTCTAACTTGGCTTTTCTCAATGACGTTTTTTCTAAAAGCTGGGAAATTGTACGCTCCAGCACTCCCAGCATCCACCCAAGTCTTTTCAATATTTCATTTTTTAATTTCAGAGAAATTAAATTAAAATAAAATAAAGCAAATTAGTTTAATTACAGTGACTCCAGTGATGGCAGCCACAGGGTCAGGGTTAATTCCCCAATAAGTTGAACCCCAGTAAGCATGAGTGTGAAGATCAATTAATCCTGGTGTTACGTAGAGATCATTCGCTACAATTACTTCAATGCCTTGCTCCGGAGGGATGTTTGCATTAATCTCAATAATGATTCCATTTGATATTCCAATGTCAGCGACGTATAAAGATTTTCCTTCGGTATCACAAATAGTTCCATTCTTTATTACTGTGTCATACAGCACGGGACCTTTTAATTCAAATTATCCACAAATGTGATTTACCTTATTGGGATTGTTGATTAATATAGATTTATATTAAAAGACTATTCAAATGAAATTGCCCGTTTGTTTAAATGGACTTCTTTATTCACATACGATAAAACAGTGATTTTTCTCCAGGTTTCTGAAATACAAAATTAAAATAATATTGAATGTAAATACACAAACATTCTTAGATTTTATATAATACACATGATAATATTAGAATGAACATCTTTGTACAAAATTTGGGCAGTAGTGCAAATTGCATATAAAATCACTTACAATGACAAACGCTCTTGAGTTATATAACAATACACATAAAATTGTGTCTGTGAAAAATGAAAATTCTTAAGTTTTAACAGTAATTAAAGGTAGCATTCTCGTATTTTTATTCAATTAATATTTATAACCGTATTTGTCTTACAAGTATAAATCTTCATGATTTAAGAGTAAATTGTAGGATGTTCCCTTCATAAATAGAATAAAATGTATAGTGAGAGCATTCATAACATCCATCTGAATAGATTATTTAACCAATTGTAAAATGTCAATGTTTTATCAAGGGCATTGTTGTGATTAATTATAATTATTAAACAAGAACTATCTACATGTTTAAAATTAATATATCTAGTTATATAACTACCAGTACAATAACAAACATGGAACGATCAATTGGCCCTCTCCATTTACATTGTGTTGGGCAATTAAGTTCGATCGGATAATTCAAGTTTAAAATTATTCGTAATTCATAAAAAATTATACAAACAATAGGTATTACCACTACATTATAAAGATAAGGATAACTTAACTTTTAACAAAATAAAAAATTATAGTTATTTTATTTTTGTGTGCATCATGTGCATAAGGGGTTGAGTTAAAATGGATAAAACAACAATAAAACTACTTTTAATTATACTGTATATGGAATCAAGAATATATAACTTTATATTTATATAAATAAAATTAATATAAATTTATAGGAGCACTGTATTTGAATTATTGCATGCATCTGATGTATCATTCTCATACATTGATTTATTGCAAATGGCGACATTAGTATAAATTTTATATTGCGTTAAGAATCATCGGGTCATTGATAAATTCAATTAATATCATAAAAATTCAATTTTGTTATTAGAGAATTATTGAATAGATAAGATATAATCTTTGTATAATCGAAAACACTTCACAAATCTACAACTACCAAACATATACTGATAATTACTGATAAATGTCATTATTTTTTGAGGAATATAAAAGCTAATTTTAAGGCATCGTTTTCAATATTTGAGTCCCTACTTTTCAACAGTATTATTTTTCCATAAAAAAGGTCAAATCGTTCAATACACGACATATATAAACATTTTTTGCTTTAAGTCTAAATATTTAGTTACACAGTTAGGATATACACTTTGAAATAAAGTAATTAATATATTTTTATTGCATGACATATGGTTGGAAATAAAATGTTAATTTTTTATAATATTTTACATGGGTCTTATGCATATAATTAATATCATTTATCAGGCACACAACAATTTCACATCATCATCATAATTGTGTTTTTGTATAAATATAGTCGTATTTGTCGCACATTCAGATACAGCAGTACTTTTATATAATATTTTAGCCAATCGCTTTAGTTTTCAACGGTTTTTGCAATTAGAGCATATTTGGATAAGATGAGTTTAATATAATTTATTGATAAAATATGATTAGTATCTTTGAGAGTCAGTTGAACATCTGAATGAGGCATGATTACAATTGGCAATTGGCAGTGGATATTGGAATACTGCGTCCGGAATGCAGGGGTTCACAATGTAAATGTTATTGTCTGGATTGGAGTCGTGTCGTCAGCACCAGTCGTCGTCGTCTGAGTGGTTGAAGTGGAGACGGGACGCGTTGCGAAACACGGCCGTCCTCGCCTTCCATCGGTCGAGCGAGGGATGGAGCGGGTCCCCGTAGGTCGAGTCCGACGAGTATCCCGGTGCGGCCGATCTCACATGGGGGAAGATGGTCGGTGGCGGAGCGAAGCGGGTGGCGTCTTGGAACCGTGGCGCGAGCGGGAGGAGTCGGCTGTTCCGGCTTCTGCTCGCCCTCCCCTCCTGGGTCAGGATGTCAGGGAGTGTGGAAGGGTGGGGCGGGGTCGGAGGTAGAATCCGTCCTCCGGACCTCCGCGTTGGCAACATCGTCATCTGCCCACTCACCGGGGTTCGGAAAATCGGAGGAACCTCCTCGTTCGATTCACCCCGGTCTACTCCTCTCCTTTTCAGCATTCGGAGATACTCCTTTTCTCTCATCTCCTCTCTCTCATTATTGTAGTTTTCGTCTTGGTAGTTGAGGAGCGGGACAGCCTCTTCGGCCGAGGAGCTCGGACCAAAATACTCTTCTTTGATCCTCTCCTCGAACCCAACTACAAAAAGGTGAACCCTCATTACAAGTACTTTGTCCACTGGCCCAAACACAATCAAAACCAAAGAGAGGGGAGAGGCTAATAGACAAAAGACAAAAGGACGTCGGAGGGAGAGAACATAAGTATAGAGAGATTAAGAATCGGAGCTACTACTACCACAAAACTACGTCGGAAAATTCCAATTTAAGTTAACAACTTACATTATTATTTACAAAGATAATAGCATGTAAATTGCATTATTACTTCCACACATATTACACACATTAATTCCACAGTATAATATTTCTTGATCATAATTGTCATACTTCATATTAAATATAGAGACATTCATTAATCATTTTAGTAACGTGAGTCACACTACGGTCTCTCTCTACTTGGAAATCAATGGAGTTAATACCATACATATTGTATTATTATTATGCCGTTTTAGCGGAAAAATACCCAAAATGATTAATGCGAATATTGATATGTATAATATTAGTTGTATATAAATTTTAATTGTGTTTTAGTAGGTTTCAAATTACCTTGAAGCTGATTAAGTTAGATTTACCTTGTCGGTTTGAATGGCCATTAATTCCTATTTTAATCTTCTCGATCGTGGTTACATGGGATGGGATTGGGGGTTTCTCTTCGTCTTCCAACAGCTCAAGCAACTTGGCCTCTTCCTCATCCAACAACGCCTTGGTCTCATCTTCCTGCTTGATGATGTCCATGAGGATGGCCAGCCCTTTCGGCTCCGTGGTATGGAACCGCGTGTTGCGCCAGCTCTCTAGAATCAAGAGCCCTGCGTATATTTTACCGACAGACATGTCGTCTTTGGTGTTGGCCATTGGCACAAGGACGTCCAAAAGCTTTTCGGCCTGATAGGGCCAAACGGTGCAGATCATTTCTCTCAGTTCTTTATCGGCCTGATTCATCTCTTCCGATGCCCGATATTTGATCCCCAAATTGTCTCGAATGAGGGCAAAGAGCGTGCAGGTGAATTCCACTTGTCCTTCCGCATTCACCGGCATGTTCATTCGGATGAGTCGGTGGTAGGCTAATCGAGTGGGGCATTTATTCCCGAAACCTAACGGCGGCTCAATGTTCCTCAGCATATTACACATATCTGTATGGTGCATTAAGCCCCTGCGTCACGAAACCGTTATTAACACTCAATCCAAATCAATTGTTTGAAAAATTTCATTAAATATTTCACACTACTGACTATGGATCAAAGATTCGAATCGCTATTTGCATTCGTACTAATTTTATCAATTACCTACAACTCGTACAATTTAAAAGCAATATTTTTTATGTTATCATACGTCGCTCCTGGATCATATTCAGCCCATGCAGGAGCAAATTCTTGTAAATGATGGGCTCCGAGAATTGATGAATCTCGAGTCAAATAATCAAAATTGTCCATAATGACAGCGACGAACAAATTGAGCATCTAAAATAAAGATTATTTTACATAAACATTAAATCAATTCATTTTCCTTTGATTTAAGAGGATATTATAACTTAATATTAAATACACATAAATATTTCATATTGAATAATGTATTGGAAAATTGGAATGTTTGAATTGTGAGACTTACGAGAAATGAGCAGAAAAAGACGAACGAGACAAAATATCCAATTGCAGCATTTGAGCCGCAAACTTTATCTGTGACTGTTCCATCTTTATCGAGAACTGACTTTGGGTCACAGGGTTGGCCTTTAAGACAGGAAAGCATAATGGAAGGCCATGACTCTCCTGTCGCGCACCTTTTTAACATCCCGACTCAAATTATTATACCAATTTAATATACAAAGGTTTTTTATTTAGTTCTAGCAAAAGCACTTATAAATAAATAGATTTAACTAAATCTGAAATTTTACAAATGAATCTAAAATTATTAGTATTGTTAGATATTAAATATTTTAATCTAACTACATAATATCAATACATAAGGGAAAGTAATGATTTAAAGTCGTTCAACAATCGGTGAGTTAATATATCTGTATATGGTTTATGCATACACAGTTGTCTAATTACATAATGGTGTAAATTTTTAATTTCAAGTGAGTTGGATAAATCTTATAATTAAAAATAATTTTAAAATGGTATAAATATATCAATTATATTATTTATAAGTAATTGTGCAATGAAAGCATTTATTGACAGCATTAACTCACTGCAAGAGGTTGAGCTTTTGAGTAACGAGCAAGCGGAATGAAAATTAATAATGTTTAGTAGAAGATGCACCTTATTTCATAAAGAAATAAAGTTTTGGTTAGTCATTCCATTTCATATTAGTAAATTCCAAAATACAACTTTTTAATTTTCTACATGAAATGACCATATTGGGTCGATTTACCTAAAAAGAAGCATAAGTCCTTGGAGGATATGACGAAAATTGTTGTGGCGCGTCATGGATGAACCAGGAATGTCAATTTCCAAACTTCCGAATAACTAAAATAAAATTAAATATAATAAGATTTTTAATTGGAAATTAATAGTTCACTAATTTCCTCTACATTCCAAAAATGAATAAAATAGTATTATACAATTATTTAATAATTTTCCTTACTTGCATCCCAATAATTGCATAAATGAAGAAAAGTAATGAGATGAGAAGGCAGACGTAAGGTAGAGCTTTAAAAGATTGTACAAAAGTATATAACAAAGTTCGTATGTTCCTCCCCCTCCTCAGCAACTTTATGAGCCGAGCGGCTCGGAACAAACGAAGAAAGGCCAAATTGACGAATTTAATCTAATAAATCAAAGAAGTAAAAGTTCCATTTAACGACTCCTTTTTCTGAATGTTTTACTGAGCGTAAAAGATTTTATTGATAAATTCCCATACTTCATATTTAGTAACAAAGACATCAATGATGCTTCCAAGAACGGTAATAAGGTCAAAAACGTTCCACGAGTCTTTGAAAAATTGCTGTGAGAGAAAGATATAGAGTAAAAAGGATGAGAGAAAGTAGAGAGGAAGTTGAACCAACCATGAAGTTAGTCGTATATGTAAATATTCTAAATGGTTTTTAGATATATATTATATATTTCTGCATATCACTTTACTCACTTTTGGCCCGAGTCCATTTATTTTGAGGATGCACTCAACAGTGAATAGAGAAGTCAAGACGAGGTTGAATGTAGAAAGGACATTTTCATAAGCTAAGGGATCTAAAAAAGAGAAAAAATGAAAGAAAAACCGAGTCGATAAGATTATGCTTTTATCCCTAGAGCTAAAAGAAGTCCAATGATATATTAGCTACACATCCAATCTGTGCATGAGTTGTATACACAATGAAATAGATTTATAAATTTATATCATCATGCAATTTTACCACTACATTATTGCTATGTACAATATTGTCTAAAATTGTATTTTATTTATACTAAATGTAATTTAACACTAAATAAGAAATCACACACTACAATAATTATTAAATCATCAGCAGCTACATACAATTAAGATAGAACTATTATAGAACACTGTAATACTTATATACGTTCGAGTATAAATTTCTAATTATAATGTAATTTGGTTAAGATTTCTTGTAATTTAAGTAATTACGCTGATAATATTTAGCCATGAGGAGAACAGTGTTGAAGACGATGAGCGCCAGAATGAAATTCTCATAAACCGGCCATGTAATTAACTTCCAAAGCTTGAATTTCAACGAGTTCTTATTCTTTGGTCGGTAGAGGTGTATAGGCTTGGCGGCGATTGCAAAGTCAATGCAGGATTTCTAAAAGGATGGCTCCTTCAATCCTCTTCCTCATTTTTTATGTTATTTATATTGGTAATATTGAATTTGCCATTGACCCTGAGTGGCTCGTTTAAAAAGGGCTCTGCTCTACCTGATTTTTATCCAATTCTCCATCACCAAGCTCGGCGTCTCCTTGCTCCTGGAACGTCGTGATCACCAGAGCCACGAAAATGTTGACGAAAAAGAAAGGGAAAACGATAAAATACACAACGTAGAAAATGGCCATGTCGATCCGATTGTGCATTATAGGCCCGAGATTTTCTTCCGTGGTCGCCATTGAATTTTGTAGAATCCTTTACAAAACAAAGGCTTTAATATTTTACAACTTTAAACTAATGAACATGATATAATAACATTATATTCATATTATTTAATATTTATATAATGTTAATAATTAAGTATTATGTATTTAATTTGTGTATAAATAATGTAAGTTTCTCACAATGGCCAAAGTTCACCAGTTTGAACAACAAATAAGGTGAGCATAGCGGCCATGACGTTATCATAGTGAAAGTCTTGTTTGAGCCATTCTCTTTCAATGACTTCAGGGGGTCCATTAGCACCACCGCGAAAGTAGAAGCCTTGACAGTCCTCTTGAGTGTTCTTACCATCATCAGTGCAATACCAAAATTTCCCATTGTAGAGCTGGACTCCCACTACGGCAAAGATGAACTGGAACAGAATGTAAACGACCATGATGTTCCCAACGTTCTTCAAAGAAATGATCACACAGTCGAAGACGGCCTTTAGTTTTGGCACTCTCTTTATCGTCTTCAATGGGCGGAGAACTCGAAGAACCTTGAGAGATTTGATATTATTTATTATATTCATGGCGTTCTTATTCGTCGCCTTTCCATCCTCTCCAGTAAGAATCCTATAAAAAATGCAAGGTCGTTAAAGTTTTAATAAAGTTTTAGCTCAACTGTTCAATAAAACATTGCTTTATAATTTGTTCCATTATTAAGTTCTTACGAAGTTAAAATGGGAGCAACAATGGCACAAACAACGACAACAGTATCCAAAATGTTCCAAAAGTCTCTGCAATATGCTCCAGGATGAAAAACAACTCCAAGGTCAATTATCTAAAATGTATAAAATCATTAAATTATCACTCCATAATGTAGGTTGCATGGTCGTGTTGTATGTTGTTATTTAAAACATCTTAAATGAAAATTGTAAAATATTAATTGAATATCTGATAACTCAAAGGAGGAGGAATTTTCAAATTCTCACCATGAATCATTTACCTTTTGGATATATCAAATAAAGATGAGATCTTACTTTGAGAAACATCTCAGTGGCGAAAACGGCAGTAAAAGCATAATCAATTTTGTTCAAAAACGTGTTCCAGTCTGAATGCTCAACAATTGGATCTTCGGAGGCGAGAGCTGCACTGCTCAAAGCAATCACACAAGTAATGAACGGGTCGAAGTAAGGACTGTTTACGAGCCAATGCGCCCCAACCCTAATGCAATTATCGGGAGCAAGACAAAACATGGAAGAGTATGGGAGAATGGCCGGTGGCCCGGCTTCTTCTTCTTCTGGTGGTGGCGTTGCTTCTTTTTTATGCTCTTCCTTCGGTTCTTCCTTGACACCCGTAAGAGCTTCCAACTCTTTTTGTTTCCTCTATATCAAACAAAGACTTTTTTCATTTCTTCTCTTATAAATGTATAAATATGTATGGTACATCTTATAAAAGAAGATGTACCATACTTCTCTTATTATACATCTCTCTTCAAGTGTGATCTGACTAATAAAAAATTGTACAATATAATTTGTAATATTGTAAATGAAACCTCTTCTTCTGCTGCTTTTTCCGCTTCTTCGGCAGCTGTGAGTTCTTGGGCATTGGCCAAATTGTCACAAGCGATAGCCAAGAAAACATTGAGAAGCGTGTAGTTTCCAAATAAAGTGAGGAATATGAAATAGCCGGAGTAGATCATCCCTTGCTCGATTCCACCTTTGGCCCCAATCCCTTGGTACATGATCTCGTTCCAATCCTCCCCAGTCAAAATTTGGAAGACTGTGATGAGGGCAATTGGGAAGTTGTCGAAATGAGTCGGAGCTCGTCCTTCAGGCAAATTGAACGACCCGCCAAAAAGCTGCATCCCCAGGAGTGCGAAAGTGAGGGAAAAGAGGAAGATGAGGACCAGGAGAGAAACGATCGGCTTCATGGAGTCCAAAATGGAAACGACGAGGTTCCGGAGGGAGCACCAGTACTTCGTCACTTTGAAGATCCTCAGGAGTCGGAGAGCGCGAAGGACGGAGAGACCAAAAGAAGCCCCAGGTTTGTACCGGGAATAAACAATTTCGAATATTGACCCCGAGATCACGATCGTGTCGAAGCGGTTGAAGGTCGATGAGAAATAGACACTTGGTCCCATAGCATACACTTTGATGCTTCCTTCGAAAATAAATAGGCCAAGGAAGAACATTTCTGCGTAATCTGGAAAATAACAATTTAAAGATCCATTTAAGATAATGCGAATACTGATAGATGAATAGATATCGAATATATGTAGATTAAATAAAGTTTAACTGTTTTTAAGTGATGAATAAAATGGATTTTTTAAAATTACGATTAAAATTAGTGAGCCACTCTGGTTGGTTGTAGTGTTCAATGGAGACACAGGCAGTGTTGAGGAAGACGAGGATAATGACGAGCCAATAGAACCATTGAGTTTTGACCATATGCCGTATACCGAATCGGAGAGTTCTCTCGGCCTTCCAAAAGGCGCTTAATTCGGCTTTCTCCGGCTCTGCCTCAACCTCTTTTTCGGGTTCTAAGCTCTTTCCTGGAATGAGGAGTCCTTTGGCAATTACTTTCTTCCTTATTTTTGCAATCCTTTCCTTCTCCTCCTCCGTTGTCTTCTCCTCGGCGAGAATTACATCTTCGGCTTGGCAAATCCATTCTAGATAGCCATTCATGTCGCGCTCCAATTTCTCTTTATTCCGCAATTTGATGAATGCCTGCCGATTCTCCACTTTCAACCGCTCCCTCCCAAATTCCCTAGTGAGTTCCAAATTGACGCCAACTATCATTATATCGCATAACAATTCATTGCCCTTAATTGAGGGCCATAAAATATTAATCATATTGCCATCGACATCCCACTATCTGCTAAAGGATGTTCAAACTTATAATATGGCCCGGCTTTAATAACTAAATCAATAAGAGACTCCCGATGGTGTCTTATCCACACATAGAAATTATTTATCAAGTGGTTGGCCAAATTAGTTAATTCAATAAATTCAATAATTCAATTGAATATTTCTATAAGATAATATCTTTATATTATAAAGTAAATTACAATAAATTTGAGCCTTTTGTTAATAAGAATAAATGGGAGCGAGATTTCATCCGCTTTCACCAAGTAATTGTTCATTTAGAGATAATATCTATCTTCTAAACTATGTATAAGACCAAGGGAGGGTGAAGACAATAAAAGTTTATTCCCCACTTACCCTGATAATACTCCCAGGACGAGATTGAGCATAAAAAATGAGCCGATGATAATAAGAGGAATGAAGTACAGCCAATTAAACGCATTCCCCAGAGCATCATTCGTCTGCAAACGTAAAAAGAGACTTATTGGAAGGAAAGTGTGAAATATTTAAAGCTCAAGCATAAAATTTATATTTTTATAAAGATTTAATAAATGCCACACGCCCTTACTAAATTATTGCAGATTTCAGTACAAGACAAACTACCAATTACGTAAAAGTACAAAAGTGTAGAATTTGTACAAAATACTCATATAATGATATAAAAGCTTATGCTGTAATACATATATGGTAGTTAAATATTAAAAAATATGATTGTAATGTACCCAGTACATGACAGCGGTCCATCCTTCCATCGTAATGCATTGAAAGACAGTGAGCATAGCAAATCCAATGTTGTCAAAAGAAGTGATCCCATAGGTTGGGCCAACCCATTTGTTCAGACAAATGGAAACTTCCGGATCGCAGACATAAGAACCCATTGACGCCTCTTCTTTGGAATCTGGAGTGCACGGGACGGGATATTCTCCATCATTTACGATCTCATCTATAAAATCATACTCCAGTCTTCCTTTGTTTCCTCACTTAGGAAATTATGAGAAAAGTCCATAAGAAGGAAAATCACGAACCCAAGTTGTCGAGGCTATAGCAAGTCCTATGAAAAATTCCGCAGTAGAACTCGAGCCCAATGATGGCGAAAATAACGACGGCGAAGAGAACGAGAAGACCTATTTGAAGCAGAGGAGCCATCGCTTTGAGAATTGATCCCAGCACCACATTCAGACCTACATTTGCCAAAGAAGACAAGGAGGAAATCTCTTAATCCTCTCATCCATTTCACACCCCATCCCGGCCAGAGGAAGGGAGGAAAGCGAGGGAAAGTAATGCGGATTTTCAACCATGTGGCTGGAGGGTTTTATTTAAGAGACAAATTCGTACTTGGACTCTTGGAGACGAGCTTGAGAGGACGAAGGACACGGATGGCCTTCAAGTTCTTCAGCTTTACCCCGAGATCCCCCGACGCAAAGAGGGAAACGTACCTAAATACATACAAATGAGGGAGGAAATGAGCATCCGCGAGACCGGGGAGAAATGTAAGTTAGTGGAGTGAAATGTGTAGCTCGGCTTTTGTGTCCGTGTCGACTCGGGTTGAGAAAAGAAATTTTGGATGACTGCAATATGTTGCAGTGGCAATACTCATTTACGCAACGGCGGCCTTTTATGTTCGAGAGGAAAGAAGAACCCAAAGCTCCCTTACCCAACACAGACGACGACGAAGTCCATGAAATTCCATATGTTCTGTACAGATATACCAAAAGAATCCAAGTTTTAATATCAAATATCTTCAATGTATTAATATAGATTTTATATTTATAATATAGAGGTAGTTAAACTAGGGGTTAAACTATATAGTTGTATCGAATGCCCAAACGTGCACTTGACTGTTACACCTCGGTCTACTTTATATAAATAATATCCCACTTGGCTGAGAGATATACCAAATACATAAATAAATTATTCTATATATATGAAGATGTAGGGATGAGCTGGAGGTTGTACTCAAATACATTCTTGTACCAGGACTACTTACCCACTCAGAAAACGTAGTTCATTGCAAAAATAAATGGTATGGAGCCTCTACATATTAAAAGGCGTATAAATCTAGTCGAGAAAGTGAGTTAGCGTACCTGCAAGTAGCTCCCGTGATGAGCAAAAAATCCTTGGGCTAATATCTGCAATGAAAAGTCCAACTTCATTTTCCTTTCACTTCCCTTTTATAGGATCATCTCCCATAGTTGGGGGAAATTGGGGGTTTAAAAGGAAAATTGGGAAAACTTGTGGAGAAGTTCAACGTGATGACATTCATACTCAAACTACACCGGCTACTTAAAATACTTTTGTGAAATCCAATCGGGGAAAAGGGAATAAATAATTTAGATCTTTTCGCCCCCTCACAAAACATTTTCACAAATGATTACATGAAATGAATAGGGAAACAGTAAAAGAGGAAAATGGACCAAGATCATTGTGTAAGAATGTTATCAGTTATGGAATCTCAAAACCTTTTAAAGACGGAATCGATAATACTTGAATTTTTCATTTTTACTAACCTTCACAAGGCATTCGACTGTAAATATGGCGAGGAAGTATGGCTCTGTCGCTTCCTATACACACCGAAAACAAACAAAATATATTATTAATACAATCAAACATCTCCGTTCCATATTCCTATGTCGAACAAAATATGAACCTAGGTATACATAAATACATATTACAAATCTCAAACTATATCTCCCAGACTCGTCAGCCCATTTTTATTCAAGGAAGTGAGATAGAATGATTATGTAAGAATTAAGTCGCGTGGAGGAAGTGGACCTTTTTATCGCTCCAAAAAAGGGCGAAAATAGACGTGTTCGTACATAGATTCTTAGCTATGTCATAATAAATATAAAGTAATCGACATAATATCTAAGAAATCGCACATAGACAAATCCCACCAACCACCTAAGTAAATATAATTCCTATTATATAATTCCTATCCTAAATACATATTAAACTCACATTTAGCAGTTCAAACTTTCTTAGCTCTTGTTAGTATAGGTAATACTTGGGTAATACATTAAAGATATGGGGTGAGATATGATCAACTTACAAGCTTCTTTGCCAAACGTGCTTTATCCCCATTCGGCAGATGCTCCTCGAGGGCAAGGACGATGCAGTTTGCGACGATTGTAATGAGAATCGCTGCTTCAAACCATGGCCATTCTGAGATGAAGCGCATCAACCGCCTTACTTTCGTATCTTCGGTGAATATGAAGAGGGACGAGGGGAGCGGCGGCGGTGGATCTCCCTTCTTCTGCTTCTTCCGCCGCCGACCCATGGCAGGGAACTGTGAAGGCCGCTAGCGAACACGCGAACACATTTTGTGATGAAGGAGCGGAGAAGGAACCAACGCGCTACTGCTACCCGGACTCACTCGCCCAGCCAGAGCCAAAAGACTGAAAAGGACCCACAATTTCCTTCGTATAGGGATTCCTTCAAATATATATAAATTCATAGGGGAATGTTTACAACAAATGTATGAATGTACTTAGAGATGCGGGGAAGGAGGAAGCTGGGCATTCCACATTACCATTATTATTACGTCCAGAGAACCTCCACGGTCGATTCCTTCTTTGTATTCATTTTTCCCCAATGGCTATGACACAGAAGAGGAGGAGAATTTAAACCATGTCTCTGGGTTTGGTTTTCGGGGGCACTGCCGTTTGGCCAGTTTACGCTACTTTGGTCCTCTCTATATGCATCGACTTGGTTTATATTATGCAGGGACTAATATAACTGGGTGGATAAATACTTTAACAAACTGGAACTATCCCCAAGTTTTCTAATACAAAACAAACTTTCACACACACTCTCTCTCATGAGGTCTCATGTACAAAAGACAAAACTGCGCAAAGGATAAATTTTCTCTTATGAGATTAAACTTGTAATCTCCTTTGTATCAAAACAATAGACACATTATGAACTGACCAAAAATGGAAATCTTTAAACTTAAACTCGCTTCTTTTGAAATGATGTCTAATTTAGTTATACTTTTATTAGTATTTATAGTCCTTTCACTTTACAGACTTTCTTCTACTAATGGCTTGTAGAATTAAAATAAATTTTAACAATTACTGTTTAATTAAATTGGACAAAAACTAAGAATTGGAATGTTCATTGAAAGATTTAGTTTTATAATTGAAAAATTATCTGATCTTGAAAGAAAAGCAAGAAGTGGAAAGAATGGTGAAAGCATATAGGAGGATAAATCCAAGTTTCGATTCCTATGCCGCAATGTAATTTATTTAAAAAGGACTGCAATGGGAGTTAATATGCAATTAATATGCATATTCCAACTCAAAACGAGATCATGTGTAATTCGGGAGTCATATCTCAACGGGGTTATTCGGTCTACCTGTAATAAGTTTCCCCTAAATAATTTCCTTTTGCTCTATGCGGCACGATTAGCGTGGTCGTTTTGACTGACTCGTCGTCATCTCCCCCATCCTTTCCCTGTTATTCTCTCTCTCTCCCCTTTTTCTCCATTGAGTAAGGGAAATCGGGGCCTTTGGGTCTCTTTGTAGGTTAATCGTTTAATTAATGTTCACATTTTAGAAATACCTTATCGACTCGGGCTTAACTGTATATGGAGTCGAATGTAAATGAGTGTTCTTGTTCACCGGCTCCCTTCTCTCTCACCAACAACTCCTCACCCACCCACTCGTAAGGGAACTCGGGACAAGACTGAGTCGGAGCTCACCTCTCCTTATGATTTTAACCTGCAAAGCCTCTCATCTCAAAATCTATTAGCTAACGCATTTAAACCCCTACCTCGCAGCCTCCATTTATTTTCCCCTTTGTGTTCTTGGAGGTTCGCTTTGAGTTCATGCGGCCTCGGCGGATATTGAAACGGAAGGAGATTCGACTCACAATCGAATGCCTTTTAGGATAATGTGGAGAGAGAGGACCTCAACTATTAATGGTTCCACACGAGATTTTCTTATTTCTACATATTTTCCTCGCGTTCCTCCGCCCTTATGCCCCATTTTTCTTCTATGGGACCATAGGCAAGTACATTAATTCAGAGTCATTAAACTCCGATTACTTAACATTTTCTTCGATTTAAAATGAAATTTGAATAAACCCGGTCATAATGCACTGAAATAAAAACCCGGATAATTGCGGAATAAATGGAACGGGTTTTATCTACCTTTTCATTTTTAGTTACGCTTTTATCCGGTGGATTAGCTGAAGATCAAGATGTATATATTCTTTGACTAAAAACTAGGGGATCTGATAATAAATATTCCAAGTGGAACTCTTGAATGCTCAATTGATATATTTTGTGAAGAAAGCGCATTTTCGACCTAACCGATCCTGATATAGGGATAGCGGATATCGATGTTCGAGTGTAGCAGGTGCAGATGCAGATATGCACTCGTTCCAGTCGGCTCTTCGCAAATCCTCCCAAACTCTTAAGAACATTCCTTTGAACTCCAACTCAAATGCGAAAATGGAGTAAACCCAGCAACTAAAATGAAAACCTAAAATGCACTTCGATTTCCCTCAATAATTCAATTGTGATTATTAAAATTTTAATTATATATTTAGCATCAAAATTTTAAAGTTCTAATACATCCAATGTAATTTTAAATATAGAACAAAAATATAATTGGTTAAATTTTGAAAACGATGGATAAACTCCCAGAATCGGTATGAATAAATTAATTAAGCCAAGAATTAATTAAAATTGGAAATTGAAAAACTAAAATAAATAACCAGACATACAGACAGACAAATAAAATAATAAGCATTATATATCTTTATTTAATTTATTTTCAATGGTGCTTTGTCTCTCACTAAAATTTATACGTCTGAATATTAAAGGTATTGAGTCGCATACTTTACCAACTTGGTCAAAGGGAACTGAAACGGCTGGTCGGCATTTACTCAGCGTGGGACAAAATAATTTCCAATTTCTTCAAGTTTGAAGCTTTTATTGGGGAGAAGCCTCATTTTAATTTCCCTGATGCCAATAAATTCGGTCTCTTCACCGAAGGGAGAATTTTGGGAAATAAAGCTGTAATTTACTAAATCTCATTACTTTACTATAAACCAAATTGCCCTACTTTTTAAAATACTTATGTGGATTGATACAGAGATTTGATTATTCCTAGCTTTTAATGGACCGCATTCATAATTTCAACATTCTGTAATTGAGTGGTTTGTAATGCAATCTTTGCCTAGGTTTGGAAATGTGTTGTGGGAGACTTAAGTTTCAATTTAAAAATCATGCCATGCAAGTACCCGGCTGCCCTCATTCATCTCGGGTTCACTGGGCGGATCAAAAGTGACAATTTTAAAAGTCTTGTTGGAAAGCGTTTGCCCAACCTAACAAATATTTTCTTTGACATTGCCAACTTCTATGACCTCCAGGTTGAAGACTTGAGAAGACTCAAAATGCCCAATCTCCAACTGTTTTCTTTCACTTGCAACAGCTACTCGAGTTCGGATCCCTTCAGAGAGAATATTTTGGATCACAAAGTTACTCTGTTCGAAGTTCTTTTAGAAAATTCCTTTCCTCGGCTTGAAACATTAAACGTTAACTTTCCCTACTTCAAGAATAGGATATTTCAGAATCACCGGATTTTCTTAGCCATCGTTTATTTCTTCTTCAGTCATCACACCACGTTGAGACGACTGACACTTTCGGCCCTCAAATTCAGGGATGAAATGATTGGAGAAAAGAAATCCGATAAATCCCCGCAGATTGCCATCTTTATTATGGAACAATGTGAGTCGATTACGATGTCCTTTGATGGAATGCCTGAACTTCTCAAAAACTGGTGGCAGTTCTTTATTCATGGCGTAATGTTTCTTATCTCTCTCTTTATATTTATTTATTGTATCATGACATATCACACGGAGCAAAAAATAGAAAAAGGACCAATTACAGATATTTTTATGACCCATAAACCATAAAGCTATTATTTTATGTATTATGATATGGTTTTACTATTTTAGTTTATTATAACTACCACGTCTAATAATTCTTTCCCATACATTATATACTTCCTTATATACGAGTTTTTATATGCTTTTAAGCATATGAAATCCTCACAAGTACATAGAAAAATATAAATCATAAAACACTTCTCTCTCATCATAAATCAATATAATGTACTTATTTAGCTAATGTTAAGTTGTTGAGTAAATATTAGAATTTGTTGCTTATTTTAATATTTTACACCCTATCCCATACAAAATAATACAAATATTTATATTTTCAGTAAAGTGTAAGCAATTTTTTTATTTCAGGTGAAATTTAGAAAAATTGAATATATTTACCCTTACCCAACACGAGTCCTCAAGTCAGCATTGACCGATCTCATCTCCGTGAACAGAGAAATTCTTCAACAGCTCAATGTGAGCCATCGACTCAACGAATTTCCCACCAAGCTACGGGTCAAATACAAAGACGAGGACTTTTGGCGGAAAGTTCCTAAAAACAGCCAACGGTACAGACACTACCTGCGACAAATCCGGCGCGTGATTGATCAAAAGCATTTTCTCAATATCAGTCATTTGAGTCGATGCTCAGTTCTCCGCGTTCTCATTATCGACGCCTCGAAAGTCCCCTTTGATGAACGAGGTCAACTCGTTCTCAATGATGTGTATGACCTTCCAACCACTCTTGAAAAGATTGTGCTGCGGAAGGTTCTCCTCGACAAATACGATGTTCGGAGATTCTGCTCACGGAATTTTTTCCCAAACCTCTCCCAACTTTACATGGAAGGAATCGGCGAAGTGGCGGATTTCGGTCTCGAAGTGGAAATTTTCCTGCAAGTTCTCAAAGATCGGAATATCAAAGTTTTCACAGTCAAAGATGGAATAAATTGGCCGAGTTGGGAAAAACTTGTAACAGATGGGAAACCCGAGGAGATGATGGACGTCCTTACAGTTTGGTCCCATCCCAAACGACACGTTATGATGAAATTGTCATCCGTGACACACAAATACGTTCACGTCTCTAAATGTGAAGAAGATCCTTTCAGACTGACAAAGAGCCAGAAATCAGTGAATGATGCGTTTTCAATTGATATCATGGGAGTGCCAATGAATTCCTCAAAAAATCCAACAAACCCGAGTACACTTTTCTATGAGAATTATGAAGACATTTGGACCAATGACCCTGTCGACTCTGATGATGTTGATTAGACCAAAGTTTAATGAGCTTTTATTTACAAAATTTCCGTTTATTTTCACAAGCTGTTTTTATTATAAATACTGAGGGTGAGTTTATATTATTTTCACGGATTTCAAGTAATTTTAATTCGAGTACAAATGATGCTAAAAATTAAGCTAAAATATATTTCAATAAGAGATGCATTGAGCACATTCCCTGTAAATTTGGTGAGTTTAACTATAAAAACAAAAAAAGTTATTGATTTTTAAAGTTAATATTCTCTGAAAGAGTTTTCCAAATCAATTTACGACAAAGTTTGGCCATTAATTCTATTTTTTAATTACAATATAATTTTTTATAATGGTAGTTCTGTTCAATCTGTTTACCATTGTCCTTTAAAACTGCTCGGAATATACGAGTATACTCGTACTTTTCCAACTTGGAACACTAGCTACCTTTTCAGGTGAAACATTGTCCCACTCGTCTCGCAGAGCTTTTGACAAACCATCCAATATTGTCGCCTTTCTCTTAAACATTATTTGTCAAAACCTCTTAAAACTAACCAGCGGCGTTGATTTTCGTCATCGGCGGAACACACAAAGGTCAATTGGGCGGCACCATTCTATCACTACAACCACCATCATCTGCTTTTCGAATCGTTCCTTTTTTTCACAAGCCAAATTTTCGGGCCCTATATCCCATTTACTTAACAACAAATTTTTCGATGTCCATTGCAATCAGAAACTCTAAACAAAGCCTCGTCTAAAAAAAAGTATATCTATTCGTTCTTTTCTCCTGCAATGTGAGTTGACGAGCTCTCATGGAGAAACCAATCTTGGAAAATGCTTTGGCAAGGGTTTCAACTTCTTGACTTAATAACTTTGGCATTTTTGGAGGAAATCCCTCCAAATTTACAGGGAATGTGCACAATACATCTCTCATTGAAATATATTTTAGTTTAATTTTTAGCATCATTTGTATTCGAATTAAAATTACTTGAAATCCGTCAAAATCATAAAAACTCACCCTCAGTATTCAAACTTTACATTTAAATCAACATTGTAAAATTAATAGTCTTTTGAGTATTATCAAATTGTAAATTTTATGTCATTCAACAACAAATAAATTCTTAGCGATCCGATATTTATTTTACATTACTTTACCATGCATAATGACATGACTATTATTACGTACAAATACTAATAATATTTAAGTACTATGTAAAACTGTAATGATCGATATTAACTACAGACATTACAGATATGACATACCGCGTTATAAATTGTAGTTACCTAGTATGAATAATTTATGAATACTGAATATTATTAGAAAAAGTATCAAGACTTTTGGTTCTGCTTCCTCCTCTTGTCGCTCCTCTTCTCAGCACAGGCTTTGTGTCTCCTCGTAGAGTGAAAGCAAAACTTAATTCCTTCCTCATTGTCTCCCATTTGGATTCCTAAAGGGAAGTAAATAAATAAAGACAGATCTGCATTTCCCAACCATAAATTATTCATTATCTCTCAATGCAGAAGGAAGTATATTAAATTAAACACCTCTTCATTGGGCAATTCAGTCAGATATTTGTAGAAAAACTCTATAAATGCAAGAAGCGTAGCAGAAACACACCCACCAACCAACACTACAAAAACTCCGCCAACATTTGCTAATTCCAAAGGTTTAACTTCGCCATCAGCACTTCCCTAATAAAATATAATATATTGCTAACAAAGTATAAAAAATATAATTATCCTATAATTAATGATTTTATTAAAATTAATATGTAATATGAGAAAATGAAGAATTTCATATTTACAGAACATTGATCTCCACGTCTTTCTTCCTTCCACCATTTCCTTTTTAAATCATCCAAAACTCCTGCTTCTTGGAGACTCAAAATGCCGCTGCTAAAGGCCTGCCGGTATTTGGAATCTACATAATAAAGGTAGAAAATGGTAAATAATAAATGGAATTTCATTATGTGTCGTGAGTTGTGGTAAAGTAAAGAGGTAATATCCGGCTTAAACCGAATGTGTAACCTTTTCTGAGAGCAATTCCGTAACCTTTGCTGTCTAAAAGACCTCCAACTTGAGCCAATCCGCAGATTCTCTCAATGTTATACTCAATAACCTTTAAAGATTAAAACCCAAATGTGAATTTGTCCGATTTTTTTTAATCCGACACTCCTACCGTTGACTCCATAAAAAATGCGTAGAGGCCATTTGAGTTTTTGACCCTCTCTACTCCTTCCTTATTCGTGGCCATCAACGGTGAAGGTTTCATTTTCATCATTTTACCCCAAATCTCCCTTTTGCTCTCAAATGGGCTATCCTGTTAATAAAATAATCTTCATTGTAAGAATACTAGCATTAATAGCATCAATGTTGGCAATTACATCATTTCATATAGATTTATAAATGTACTGAAAGGAATGAAATTCTTTCAGAGATTCAGAGGATTGATAAAAAAATATAATCGATTTACCCTAAAGAAACTCGCAGTCGATCCAGAACCCAAACACCCATATTGAACCTTCGTCTGTCTTGTCAAGTCTTCCAAACTCTTAATGCTCTCGTCGAGATCTTCCACGCTGTGTTTTATCATTACTTTAAAATCCTATTAAATCTCAAGTATTTAATTATCTTTATAATAGAATTTCACATGAGAAACGTAGCGAGATTGGCAGTATAAGAAGAAACCATGATGAGCGTAAAGAACCACCATATTGCAGCTATCATTCGGGTAGAAACGGCTCTGCGAAAAATTATGAAATTCTATATAAAATTCCCCTTAATGTAAGTTGGTAAGCTAACTACTGATTGTTAGATTTGGTTTAGTCAATTCGTGTTAGGTCCCAATTGTGGGACATGGACTAAGGAATTTTGTTATTTAAATGAACATCTAGCAATTCGGACTTGTGTAAAAAAACCATCTTAAATAAGGACCTTACATAACAGCCATATTTATATTAATTCGGTATTATACTGTATGTACATACCTACAGTATATTACTTTATATGGGTATAGAGTGTTATAGGTAAAAGGTGAAAGCGGCGGAAACGATGTTAACTTTTCTCATTTAAATTTTATTTATTTACAAGCGTTATATAATATAAGGCAATAATTTAAATTCAAGTCAATTATGCATATTGTTTAAATTGAGTGGAAGTATGAGATTAGAAGAATGTAATTTAACTTTATGCCTCACTTACTTTGGAGCAATGTCAGAGCCTTGCTGCATTATTGATCCGATGGCTATATAGAGAACAGAGATTTTAATATTTAACTCCTTCCCCAAATGAAATCTGGTCCGAGACAATAAAATCATATTTGATTCAAGGTTAATTGATTACTTGACCAGATTGCGTTGTGGAGAGTAAATTGATTTTGCAGTTGGTCGGGATCTTCGATGCATCTTTAAAATTTAACACACAAATGGTATAACTTTGACCATGAAACCTCAAACTTCTTCATACATGTATAACCATTACATATACCGAGGGGGTTGTGCAGAAAGTCAGAACATGCACACGTCGTTGTCCTACTTTCTTTACTTGTTTACTCTTATACAAAAATCGTTGGGCTATGAAAAGGAGAAGTTCATTGCTTACGGATGTGGAGAATCCCATTCATACGGAGTGATCCGACCAAGGATGAACAGAATGAAGGAAACTCCGAAGAAGGAGAATGCCATATAAATCCACACGTCAAGAGAGAACGGAGACATAAAAGAAAACAGAGACGGTGGCTTGACCTAATTAAATTCATCCATATTTATACTCTTTTAACTCCCTTTCCTATTCCTTCAAAACTCATCCGATTTCACTCTAAAAATTAATTACTTATCTCCTCAACGCGAGAGGTGGAAGTGAAAATATTTATAGGAATAAAAATGTAAAAAGGACTCCTTTCACCTTTGGCACAGTAAAAAGAATGGAAATCCCCAAATTCATGAACGGCATCGTAAACGCAACGGCTTGTTGTCTATCCTTGTTTATAGTGACATCGGCCACGGCAATATCCGCAACCTAAAGGATTCATTCCATTTTTATTGATTTAACATTATACAAGGTAACTTCTCAAGAACCACACGAAACTCTCTTTCGGGCATTCAGTGTAAAAGTAAATATTTATGTATTTAAATCCATAAAGAGTAAATCTATTGTATAAATACACATGTATAAAAATTAATTTAATATTTATTTTACCCCGTCTAATATTTCTCTGATCATTCCGTTCCATTGCTTGGTTTTATTATTGAAGCTCCCATAATTGTTGTCATCCACAATTTTAATTATATACTTAAACCCGAGTTTCTCGCTCAACTTTTGAAGAACTTCAATGGAATAACCTTCGTATCTAGCGTTCCCCTTCAATGGAGCTTCTGATCTCGTTAACATACAGAATGGAGAGTTCTGAAAAATTGCATACAAAAAATTGTATTACCACATTCGATTTTAATACGAGTATGTAGAACTTGCCATTTTATCCAAAATGCAGATTTATTTATTGTGATTCAATAGCACTTACAACGATTGTGGTGACAATGAGAGTTTTATTCGCAAGACTCACAAAATCATTTTTCGAAAATATATCAACATGTTCAATTTTACTCCAATTGAATTTAGTGACGTATTTTGAATCCCATGTTCCAATTTTCTGTAAACCCTGTAAAATTCAATTACTCTGATGAAATTAATAACAATGGAATTATAAGAATTGATGTAACAAAAACATTTAAAGAATAATAGACCTTTTTATTCAATTGAATCACATCTAAGTTAAGATCAGTACGAAATCCTGAAGTATTAAATTGAATCATTCCTGTTAATCCATGTAATTGAATCTGTTACAAATATTATATATTTAATTATTTTTCACTATGAAATGGTGGTAAAGTTTAAAAATATCATTTATGTATGTAGAATTGTATACCAACCATTTTCATTTGATTAATAATCGAATATCCATGCTGCCATGTATCAGTGGATTCACAATTGATAGACTTCGTTTCCATCTTATTGTTTTTTCCATCCAAGTGTTGAAGCGCTTTGACAAGCAGCTGTACAGCATCATAAATCAAAGCGATTTCAGTCTATACAAAGAATACACGTGCTACATGTTAATATTGAAATTAGTTTTAAACAATTACTAATAGTAAAACTATATCATCACCAACATGTATTATAACACTATATTCTATTCGGGTAATTGGTGTACTTGAGTTTGAAAAAGCCGCAAATAATTTCCACAGATAAGATTTTTAATTTCATCGTTACTATTTGTAGTATAGCATATTCTATATTTAAACCAATTCATTACTCATCTACAATATATAGGGTTGGCCATAAGTTGCTTTATTTAAATAAACTATTGTATAAAGACAGTTTAATCAACATCAGAGTCATCGCTGCTTGATACATCAGAACCAAAGTTAATAAAGGAGTATATTTTAATGTAATTTTGCATTACTACAATTAATAGTAACAATAAAATTAAAAATCGTATCTCTGGAAATTATTTGCGACTTTTTCAAACTCAAGTGCACCGATTTCTCGAATAGAATATAGGTAGGTTCTTTATAAAGTATTTGTTTTTGGTAATTATTATTAACTGATATCATTTTAATATTATTCTTGGAGGTTTGGTTCATGAAACTTCTCCTTGGTTCGGGAAACAAAGGTGAGCTCATTTGCTGCGTCCATTTTCTCATAACCCTTTGAACGTCTGGTTTGTCTGGATCAATCATTCGGAGCGCAGTAAAATTCATATCTGTATATTTGAAATCTTCAAGATCCAAAGTATGAAGATCCTATTCAATAAGACCAATTAATTTAATTAATGCTCAACGTTACCAAACTTTTTAAGTAGAGATTAAACTAATCAGAGATTAGGCCAACTAGAATTCTCATTGGCTCTTTCTTCCATTGGTCCCTCCTTCTTTTCCCGAAATGAGAATTTTTTCTCATTGCCGGCTTGTATTTTGGTATTGAGTTAAAACGCTGATTAAAATTTGATCCGTCAAATTTCTAGTATTAATATTTAATCAACGTTTTAACTCAATCTGCAGTTTTATACCAAAATACAAGCCGGCAATGAGAAAAAATTCTCATTTCGGGAAAAGAAGGAAGTTCGAAAGAAAGTCCTTAAAGTCCAATTTTTTAAAGAGAGCCACGGCTCTCTTTCGAACAATAACGATAGTACAGTTATTATAGTATGGCACATTAATATTAAATAACTGTTCATTTCCACATTATAAATTAATGATTAAATAATTTTTTATTTAATTTTAACCAAAGAAGTGACTATGAAGCTGTAGCGAAAATTGAGCATTCCAACTTGCTGAGCTTGTTTTAACAGATCAACTAACTTGTCTTGTTTACAATCAATGATGAATTGTGTTATGTCTGAATTGTCCATCATGATTTGTCTCAAAAAATCCCTTTAGGTAAAAAATCAGAAAATGTCATTAATGTAAGCGCATAAATAATTAAGCATGTACATACATGTAGGTATGTATAAATAGGAAATTGATTATTTAGTAAGTTACATTAAACATCCATAAAAATTCAATTTACCTGTATTTGTCCCCCAAAGGGATTTTCCGCAGTAGAGCGAATCTTTTTGGCGGAATTGATGCTTTGATAAGAATTTGAAGTCTAAATAGACTTTCTTCTGAATCGTAAATAATAATGTAAGTCGACCACGCGAAAGCTTCGACAAGGTCATTGAAAGCCTATAACCAATACCAAATATACGTTTAATCCATACAAATGTCACAAACCTGGGTATCAAAATCACGTCTAGCACTATCAGACTTTCTTAATGTTCATCCTTCAAAATAATCTTTGTTTGGGGTTCGAGGTTTACTTTTCCAAGAACTGAAGGATGCGGAGCCAAGTTAATGAGATAGTTATCCTTTCTCAATACGAAATCCCATTTCGTTTCTATGTGTGGTATATCAAAAGCGTCGGCCATGGCTTGGACGTGGGATGCGGGTTCTTCCGTTTCTGGTCCAATAATCGCCGCAACTCCTTCTCGCATTATTCGACATACTGAGAATCATCATCACAATCATATTAATAAAGAATATAATAATGTTTCAAACTAGGATTTTAATTCTAAATAATAAGACTAATAATGCGTAATTAAGAACTATTTATAATAAATAATAACAATATATTAAAGATCCATTTTTCTACACATTAGTTAAAGAGGTATGAAAACCTTTGGGTGGTATTTGGAAAGAATTTTCTTTCGGGAGTCTTTCAATGTGCGTGCTAAGTCGGAGTTTTGGCCCAAGGTTTCCATCTCCATTCACACGTTCGACGGCGAACTTGAAAGCCGTCTCGGAGTCTTCCCTTTCAAACAGTCCACCTGTCAGACATGAAAATATGATACTTGTCGTATCATTTTTCCTTATCATATCATATATATGATATACCGTAGCCGCTTCATAAACTTTTTTAATAAAAGCCTTTTGGCTCCTAAGCCAAAACTTTCGTCAAAAAACTTTCGGTGCGAAACTGTTAAAGTTAATTTGTAAACCTTAAGGTACATCATTATGAACAATTTGAATCAAATAAATAATTGACACACTTCACACACATACAAAGATAAACTTAATAATATGAAGATTTTATTAAACTGAATAGAATATAATAAATAAAAACATAAAATATGGAATTGTACCTACTTACAATTAGTTTAACTATAATAGTGTACATTACTTTGATATTCATTGATATTCATATGATTGTAAATTTAATAGGTATACAAACTTTATTACCTATTCGAATTGTATCAGCAATCCCTGGTTCAATAACACGACGTTGGGAATTTACACATACAATGCATGAAACACTGAATAATGTTATTAATCTTGTTACTAATTTTGATTTATTCATTGAACCGCACTAATCACAATGCAATTATGGGATTTAAAATGATAATGAACGATGTCGGCAATGAATATATAAATTATGTAAATAATTTTACATTTATTATTTTAATGGTCCAACTACTTTTTAACTTCTATGTACTTTAACACAACAAATTAAGATGGATCGAAATTTTCTCAATGTGAGAGAAGAGTGAGGAGAAAGCGAATGTCTCTTCTGGTCCAATCTCTCCGAACGTGTGCATATTTTTAAATTTTAAAGTTGGGATCAATGGGAGACATTTCATCTATAGATGCATTCATATACATACTTTTATTTAAACCCGTTTTTGCGAATGTGTGTGAAGATGGCAATCTGTATGTTTAACTTGTAACGTTGTAGAAACCCTTTTCAACATTTCTTATTGCCATTTACCAATTTCTAACTTTAGAATTGGCCCAATGCGTTCGCGTAAAATCTAATGATTAATGAATCGGCTTAAGCTAAAAATACTTGGCAGATGTTGATGGGAAACTCTGAAAATGCTTATTTTGTCATTTCTCTATTTCATATGTATACAGATATTATGCACTTGTAGTCGAGTAAATATTAGAAGATCTTAAAGAAAGTGAAGTAAAATTTCTAATAATAGACTCTTTAAGCCTAATACTAATGCGATGTACTGATAGTTTAAAGAATGCTAAACATATTTATGCATTAGAATTAAGATTTTAGTACATATTAGAATATGGTTATAATCGACAGAATTGTAAAGTATGGAATTTTATTTTTTGAGAATTTGTGTGATTATCCTTCAGTAATGTGACTAATGATGTGGTTTTGGTTTACATACAACATGTATAAATACACAAATATACAAATACAATAATCTTAAAAATATCCCTACATATCGCATATTGTCAGTAATGTCATACATTAATCAAAATTGTTCAATTAAAATGATTATCCTAAGTACATATTAACATTCTATCTGTCAGTCAAATTACAATAACATAAAACTAGATAACATTTAACTATTTTTGTATTATTTCTATTTCAAAATACCGGGCAATACGTAATATGTCATATTTATCGTATATGTAGGTATGTACTCCTCGCAGTCATGGGAGTTGAGAAAATCCGATCCAAGGAAAGGGAAGGTAAAAAGCCGAACCAATTCTCAACTCCCGTGACGGAGAGGAGTAAATATTTTATATTATCCTATCCAAGCCATCCGCTAAATCCACCCCTTGGGCGTTCCCCTAACCCACAGACCAATTAGATGTTTCCAAATTTC